>JARHVA010000437.1:5252500-5260000 GCA_037957365.1 Torreya grandis | reverse complement strand
ATATTCATGAACTAGACTACTTGAATCATAACATTACAATTTACTAATTTAGTTTGTTGAGATACATGCCACATGTGAGATATCCTAATAATTAGGTTAGTTGCATCAACATGTACAAATATTATTATTATATAATAACTTACTCATATTACTCTGATACCTAGTTGTTAATAAAGATCATGTTCATAGAAAATATAACTATGATTATGAGACATTTGATTTTTGACATTGTTATGACTAGTTGTTTGTAATCAAGTAGCTCTACTCATGAACACTGGACTATAATATTATGGGTTGTCATAGAGTGAACTATATTTTAAAAAAATTATAGGAATTAAAAAAATTTCATCTAAATGTATATTATACCCTAGTTGTACAAATTACAATTATTAGGCCTATTATTTATGGATAGATGATAATGTCGAGATTCACTATACGTTTGATGAAATAAATGTATGAATTTTGGTTATTTATTTGTTTATCATGTTATTATGACTAATAGTAGGAAGTAATATATATGAATATATTGGTTGTATTTATTTTAACCAAATCTTACATTGCTAGTACTGAGTAAATAGTGAGATAGAATTCATTAGCTTACTAGCATCACCAATGCGAGATGAAGGTAATTCGATGAAGTGGTATGTTTGAAATTGACTGATCTTTGAGATCAATGACTATTAAAAACTTTGACAAAATTAATGTTAGTTAGATTTTATCATTTGATATGTATGATTTACATGTTTATCTAATATCATGTTTGAATGTATTTTTTATAGTACACTGAATTTTCTTAGAAATCATACACCACATAGGTATTGGTTTTTATCTCTATATTTTTGTATCATTATTATATAATAATCCATGAAGGGAGTGTCAGTCCATAATGGGTGATTGTGTGGGGGATTTATGGTCCATGGTTGGTGTGGAAAATTGCTTAGATGATGTTCTCCCTCCCCACAATAATACTTATTTGGAGATGACACTTGAGATTGCCATAGTTATTGACTTTGGGGAACTCATTCTACATGGATCTATATAAATTATATCTTATACACTGTACTATATTTTTTATTGAAACATTATCCTAATGAGATGTAATTATTTACTTATTTTACATTGTTATCAGTAGTTATATGGTTGTATCAGTCATGGATGGATATCTGTAATTACTTTTTATAATAATTTATGATGTGTTTCATATGATAATAGTAATCAATCATGGATATATTTCACATGTTTAATTTATATTTGACATACTTATAATGTTTTATTGAGATCAATAATTATATTTTCATGGTGTAATCTAATGAAATAATATGTTGTCTATTTTTTGTTTAAAATCATGAATTTCAAAGCACATCACAATGGGGATGTTACATTAATTATCTATAATGAAGGATATAACTAAGTCCCACCATTTTAAACACAATTTTTCTATCACCTTGAATTAAATCTAAAATTATGCTATATCAAAATTTTGAAGAGTTTTCATAATAATTTTATAACTCTCACATTCTATGTTTGTATGGATTTCCTTGATGTTATTACAAGCTTGTTATATGTTGTGCTTTTACTCAAGAGTTCTACCACACATATGAGATTTTAGAGATTCCTTTTAAATGCACACACAAGACATGAAGTGTGTATTCAATGTTTACTATAGTAAAATTTTAAACTATTAGGTTGAGGTTTGTGGCTAAAAAATGATAATGATTTGAAAATAAGTCTTCTTGATTAAAGCTAAAATATAATGTAGGTAGTTTGAACAAATATGAATGTACTTGTGTTTATATATAAAGGTCTATCCATGGAAATGTGGAGATATGGTTTTTTGAAATATTGTTAATCTATTTGATCGACCTAGCCTTCTTTACATGGAAACTCTATGAAAAGATATTAAATGACACTCTACATTCATGTGTCTTATATTGGAGGAGTAAATTTTAATTATTGTCATATCAAATTCATGAAGATCTGGAAAGAAATGAAAAATGAAATACTAGCAACTTTGAGTGAATCCTATTGTATTTTTATTATTAATAAAAATGTTGAAATTGTTGGTCAGATTAGAAGGTATGTAATGTTCTTAGTTTTGGACACAAGGTTTTAAAAACATGGTTTAGTGTCTCTTTTTTTTATTTGAAAATGTATTGTGTTCTTATAATAAGTTTTAGTTGCCTACTTGCATATTTCTTGTATATATAAATGTTTCTTTGATACTTGTGAATTGTATATTCTATGCATGAATATATTTTATTTGGAATTTTGACATTGAACTATTATTTTTATTTTCACTAATTTGAATTTTTATTCCTATTAATTATTTGGCCTTACAATTCTTAATGTTGATTTCAACTAGATGTAGTGGGTTTGTATGGAAATTACTAATTTTGAAGAAACCTCTTTTTCATTCACTAGATTCATAGTTTGATTAAATGTGATAGGGTTGCCATTATTATCTTGGAGATGATAAAATAAACACTTTGCTATCAAAATGGTTTTCTCATAATGGAAAACAAGGGGTAAAATGCATTTCCTATTTTACTAAAAAAGTTTTTTTTAATACATATACAAAACTAACATCTATATTTTTAAATATAAACATTAAGCTCCAAATTTAACTATAAATAACCAATATTTTTATAAGTCATAAAATATATTTTTAGTGTCTTTTGGAAAAACTAATTAATACTTATTTTAATTATTTCAATGAATCTGAAAATTGTGAGAAAATAACTTCTATTGGTTATCCTAAGAAGGATAAATGAAAACTATCACTTGCTGAAGTAATTGGTATCCCTAAAGATTATAATCAATAATGTTAAACACAGAGTGAAAACTTATATGTTTAACCACATGAAAATACCATGAATTAGACAAAGCATGAATTTTGGAAGAGGAACAAGCATAAAAAAAATAGAAATTAACATTCAAGTCTAAATGAAAAAAATATTTCCATGGGCTTAATTTATAAAAAAACTATAATGGTGTTAAAAAGGATAAAATTTTAATTGTATGTGAAATACAAGAGAGAAAACCCATTTTTATAAATATGGTATTACCACCCTTCATGTCAACTATCTAAAAAACCATGTAGAATCAATGCCTCATAAATTTTCTTTAAAAATTATCGATGGAGAAAGCAAATGAAGTACCATTCAATTTTTTTAAATGTAGAATAAATGGTAGATGATAACAAGTAGAGAATAATATCATTAATTGAAAATATGTATTTTTTTCATACATCAATTAAATTTGTAATTTTATAAAACTATTTATTACTTGAATAGGAATAAAGGCACTTAAGACATGCCTCTAATAGATGAATACTTCGCATATACAAATATCACATTTGGAAAATAGTTTCTACAAATTGTGAAGGAGTTATGTTGGAATAATTTAAATGATGACATTTTTCATAGTAGATTTATATGAACCCCTTTAAGGTACACCCAAAAATGGTATTTAAAAATAATAATAATACTCTAATGAAGGTTTTCTTGACTACTGTATATTTTATTATGTTTAATAAATTTCAAATAATAAGAAGAAATTACAAGGGTACAAATAATTATAATTACATCTAATTTTATTAAGTTTAATAACTCCTATCACTAATTATTATATTTTAATTAAATCACACTTAATATAACATTTAGTGTTTTATGAAAATTATCTAGTTGTTCAATAAGGAAATATAAACATTCATAAATCTTTATTTCTATTTAATAATATTCAAATGTTCATCATAAGATAATTATCCATAGTCACCATAATTACATAATTTGAAGTAATAAATAACATGAATACATATTTTACAAATTAAATACATACGAAATTTGTTCATACATATTAAACAAGTTATTTCCTGGATACGAACAATGAAAAAATAAGCGATCATCACTAAAGTTGGCAACAATTGTATAAGATGTAGAGAGAAAGAGTATCATATTGGTAGTTACTCCAATCAAGTGCCTTTAAAATACTCCACACACCACTCATACACTAATATTTTCTCTTCCTTTCACAATAACGATAGGTACAAATCTAATGCAATGAAAAAGGTCAATGTGTAAGTGATTCAATATTATGGTTACTCCAGATAACATGATGCCAGTATGAAAATTTATAGGAATATGAATTTATAAATTCCTAATGTATTAAAAATAAATATTTAATTTATTGTGTACATTATCTATGGCCATAAGTCTAGATTTGAAAAGTGTTTTATCATCATTTAGAATAAATTGGTGTATTAACTCTAATTAAGCTAAATGAATATAAAAACAAATGTCATAAAATAACTTGAAACTACTAAAATTAAATTAAAGTAATGAAATGGAGAAATATAAAATGAATGAAATAAAATATATAAATGACATAAGAACACTTAGTTTTTGTCCACCTATAATATGATTATGTCTGACTAAAATTTGACTAGAACTGATCTTAAAGATCTACTTATGCACATGCAATAGAAACATTAATTTTAACTGATCAGGGTCAAGATTGATTGGAATGGGTAAGGATTAATTTACACTAGTGTTATCTACTAATAATTTTTTTTCCTTCAATAAAAATAAATAAATATGGGGTGCAATCAGATGAGGCATCTTGAAATATGTCTATGTGCAGAAAATTTATTTTTGGTTGTGCTCAAATAACCTAAAAGGACTTATTAAATTTTGAAACCCTAATGGAGTTTGAAATAGTTTAAACCCTACAAAAATAAAGGGGTGGATGTCAAGGGTTGCGCTATCCCCAGTCACCCCCATGATGATTGATCAACTTCCTATGTATCTAATACTAAAAAATTTGATATCAAGTCCATGTATTTATTTCACCTATATTAATCTATAAAATAGTGTTTATTTTTATACATGTATGCATCTAGATATGGCTTGAATACTTGGTTATGTTTTTTTTCGACTCAGATAAAATAGGCTAATGACTTAGAAAAAGGGTACTTGAAATGAACAATATTGAATTTGGTTATAATAGGGAGTTCCATTTGTAATAGTATGAACATCCCTTATTAATAAAATTTCCAAGTGATATGATAGGTGAGTTAGATATGAATTTATAATAATGTAGAAGGGAAATAGCTCACACTACCTATTCTAAAAATATGGAACAAACTATAAGGGAGGGTTTAACTTTACAAACTAGTTGTTACCAAGGTGAATGATAGGATCAGCCTATTATCAGATATGTGATAACAAAGGTAAATTTTGGATCCATTTTTAAGCACATTTTGTATCCCTCTCATTTACAAGAGGGTTGGAGGAACATAAAATGAATGTATTCTATGATAGTTAGAATGCAATTTATTTAGCCATGAATCAAGCTTATCATATTAGGATAAAGCATATTGCAGTTAAGTACTATCTTGTTAGATAAGCGATTAATTAAGGAAAATTATCACTTGAAAAGTTTCACGTATGGGAAAATAATGTTTATATGTTCACAAAACCAATGTTATTAGAGAAGATAAAATGGTGTTTGGCTTCTTTTGGAATGTATAAAAAGTGATGTGTTGGTCAATAAGATATCAACTAGGAATTTTTATTAAGGTTGAGATTATTTTTAATGTGCTGAAAAAGTTAAATGTTAGATATTTTTTGGTATAGTTTATTTTCCACTCCTTTATGGAGGGGGGACCATGCCCCCCACACACTATTATCACAATGGGATCCAAGGGTGGTGATAATAGTCAAACCCCTATTTCTAAGAAGATGAATTCTAATAAACTCGACTAAATAAAAAAATAAAGGAGTCAAGCATATGTTTCTAAGAAGATGAATTCCATTGAATTCTATTTTTATGAAGTAAAGACCTAATGTCATTATCCAATCTATTTTTAGGAGGAGGAATCCTAATGGTGATTTTCCAATTATACATATTTATCTTTATGGAGTTTACATGTAATAAATGATGAGTTCACTTGTAATATGCTCATCTTGAGTTAATAAATTCTGATACATTGCACCACAAATGTTTTCTTAGTTGTAATAAGGTTTTACCATGTAATTATGGTGTTTTCTCTCATGCATGTTTAGTTGAATTATTTATTTTATTGAAAATTTATATTTTATTTATTGGTTATCTATTGATGAAAAATATCTAGTTTCCTAACACCCATAGGATCATAACCGAATTCCCACCCTTTGCTCTCAAAACCTTGGTCCTCTCATTTCAATCCCCTAACTAAACCCCTACTTGAAAAACTAGTTTGGGTTTGACTTCCTTACCTCCCTCTCCATTTTTGGATTAAACCTAGCTTCAAAGCCATAAGTAAATACCTACTTACCCACCTTGACACCAAAATATTCTCTCATACTACCTTCACCAAAATTTTAGTTAATATAGATACTTCTAAGGATCTACCAGAAATTATTGTTCTACAAATGGGTGACCATTTTTGGTCCCAATCTGTTGATTATGAAGGAATTTTGTTCTATTGTCATTGTTGTTTCAATACAAGCCACTTGAATAAAGACTTTAAACTTCACAAAAGAAAGGAACAATCTTCCTGGTTGTCAGAATTTAACACCACCCATCTCACAATGGAATCCCTATAATCTGAGGATGATGATTTAAATTTGCCTCTTTTTGAGCCTGAACTGGCTATAATTGATTATGTTGATCCTAAAGTTTCAAAAAAACTATATGAGGAAAAATACCTTTTGTCAAAAATAAAGGGGCCCATTCTAGTTGCAGAAACCCCTCTTTCTAAATATCCCATTCCCTTCTCTAAATCATCACACGTTGAACCTTTGGTTGAGGATTCAGTGATAGATAGATATTATCCATTAGAAATTTTATTACCCCATGCCTCAGAGTCTATGTAAGATGGGGTGTGGATGAAAGTGCAGAAGAAGAAAAGTGGTAGAAGATAGGTATTCAACATGTCACTCCATTTTTTTTGTTTTTTTTTGGGGGAGGGGGCACATCTCAAAAAATAAATGGCTTGATTTTCTCAGTTGTTGGAGGGTAGTAAGTCACATTCCATGTTTTTTTCTCAATCCCTTTGACTCCCTTAGGGAAGCCACACTTTGGCTTTATTTCATGGAAACTTCATGGAAGTTACATGGATGTCTCTTTTTGTTCCTTTTCAGTTACTGGTAGAAACCTCCTTTGTGAAGGGTTTTGGCCACCTATTTAGCAATCACTAGTAGAGGCATTCTTTTGATATTTATTGTTAATTTTTTAATTTTCTCCTTTGTATAAGGTTACAGGGCCATTCAATCCTATATTTTCACCTATAAAATAAAAATAGGGGTATAACCGACTCTAACTACTATTGCATATTGGTTAGCTTTGTCCTAAATGATAAAATTTGAAATTAAGTATCTAGAATGCCCATATAGATGATTAAAAAGGTTTTTAGTTATTAATAACATTTTTTTAAATCGAAGATAACATCTTGAAAATGGATATGTCAATACATGTACATGCGATATAGTGAGGTATCAAAATATGTATAGATTAAGTGAG
>JARHVA010000437.1:5215000-5245000 GCA_037957365.1 Torreya grandis | reverse complement strand
ATATGATACAATTTTTAATTATGAGTACTAAGGGGTTATGGTAGATATTATAGTTAGTGTTGTTGATTCCCATATATATATGATAAGGCTCAATGGATGAAGAGAATATAATATTGAATATACTACCATTTTTTTATTCGAGATTATAGCCTCAAGAGTTCTGTAATTACAATTTAGTTTTTATGTGGGTTTCTAGCTACTTTAGTTATGATATATGATAGATTAGTGTCTATTTTATACAATATGGTGGACATTCTTCACAACATTGATGAGTATTTTACTAGGTACTCATAGGTAGATATGATGTTGGTACATTCATATAGGGATTTGTACATATTTATACATGAGGGACATGGTGATGAACTTGTTTTTGTGACCTTGATTCACTATTGAGAATATTATAATATAGTCATTATTTGACAATTAGGGATGACATTAACTAGGTGGATCCATTCTCAGATGTATGTAGTGAGATGGACTAGTGTAGGTAATGTTACATGAATTAATATAATGAATTTTGTATGTATAGTGTATCAATTACTTACATTTTATGTGATAAGGAGAGTATATCATGGTTTGAAGCATTAGATATATATTAGCATTGAGTTATGGTGGATATGACTGAATTATTGGATTCATGACTAGTTTTCTAGTGTCTATGAGAGATTTTAGATCAAGAAAGTGGCTTGTTAGTCTTGTGTTATTAAAGGATTTATAATAACACCATTAATTTTGCAATGATAACTTAGGTCCCTTTAGTGAGAAGGATAGTGAGATTAGCTTATTATTGACATGTCATCCCCACTACTTGATGATGAGAGATATTACACATTAAATATCCTAGATGTAGATTATGTGAGATGTATATATGAGTATACATAGTAGATGTATTATCATAGGTGGTGACACATGTTTTTATTATTAGCATCACATCTAATAATAATTTTGCTAAATGATCCTGAAGAAATGGGAAGTAAGTATATATGTTTTATAATATCAAATTGTTGGTATGATTTGTAGTTTAATTCAATATTCATATTATTTATTGAATTGATGAAGGAGATGATGAGTATTGGTCATGTATTATAGTTCAACACTAGGTGTGTTAACAATACATGGAACTAATAAAGATTTTCCTAAAGGGATAGTGGAGGGAGTGGACACAACACAAAAATATGCCATTTTATTTTATGGAGTTTCTATTGAGAAAGTGACATATCTGCAAGTAATAATAATGGTCAAGGAGATTAAAATTACAATTTTGGCACTTAGACGAGGGTGAGATCAGCTTTGAATAGATCTAACCTACGATCAAATTATTCCACATGTAGGTACATCATATTTTGGTGCAAGTATTTTTACATAGTATGATGAACTTCAATAGGATCATGTCAATGTCAAACAGTGTTTAGAATCCTATGAGGCTTGTGATATGTGGTGATCAAGGTTGAGGTCATAATATATAGGAAGTTCTTTGACTTAATGATCACCATTGTTATATGCTATGGATACAAACATTGATGTTTATTGCGCATTAGTTGTTCTAAGCCAAGGGCCCATTACTGATTCTCATATGCTATTTTATTATGTTATGTATCTAGACTTTCAAGTTATATATATGATAGTTTTATTTATGCATATATATGAGTCATGTTATATCTGTATGAATTGATTAATTTAAAATTACTTTAGTCTATTTATGCTTTTAGAATTTTAGCATTTAAGAATTAAGTGAATTTCCAACTAAATGGAAAAATGTTTGAAAGATAATCATTTGCTATTTTAGTTATTACACATGTAAATTTTGGTTCATTGTCTACACGTATTTATTTATTCTCAAATTTTATTGGAAAAATGTTTGAAAAATATTCATTTGCTATTTTAGTTATTACACATGTAAATTTTGGTTCATTATATACATGTATTTATTTATTCTCAAATTTTATATGCTTTTACCTGGTAATTTGTATTCATTTATATAACTTGGTTGGTACATTTGAATTTTACAATTTTTTTGTAAAAAAATATTTTTGATTATTGAACTTCTTAATTTGATAAATTTCAATTGAATCATTATCTTATTATTTCCTAGTAATTAAATAGTTTGAAACCATTGAATATTGAAAAGGATATTATTTTTAAATGTGTTACTTAATGTTTTATGATTTAGAAGACCAATACCAGGATTCATTTATCTTATTATCATGTTTTTGAAATGAAAAAATTAATTTATTTACAAGTTATTTTATCTTTTCTTGTAATACATAAAAATCATTATCAAGATGTCCATTAATTATGTGATAAGTATAAAATGGTTTCCATTTAATTTTTTCCATTCAATGAAGATGATAATAATTAGGGTTAAATTTCGCTGGCTTTCTATCTAGTAATGTATTTAAAATAACATGTGTGCAATCATTGAAATCAAATTTAGAGATTGTACCTTACTTAATGTAAGTGAATTATTTTTACTAGTATATTTGGTAGTAAATTTATTTCCTTTATGTAATATTTTTATATGTTCTAAGGTGGATTCAACCATATGTTATAGCTTATAAACATTGACATGTACTTATTTAGTAGGAAATTATTTATCATGTTCGTTGTTAGAAAATATTTTATTTATTTAAAATTGTAATTTTAATAGGAATATGTGTGTTAATATTAAATTATTCTATCTTATTATGTGAATCTTAATTATGTAACTCAATGTTCCCATCCATATTATCTGATACTTGAATAAGACTCAATTCTTCTTCTAACACTAGTGCCTCATAACAAATAGCTATAAATGATTCAAAAGTATAATATAGTATCTTATCTTTTAATGGATGAATTATACATATATAAAAAAAAAATTTACTTAAAAATTAGTTGGTTGGTAAATTAATTGACATATAATAATTTCAAATATTAAGATGTAATCAAAAAAATTCTCAGATTTGTCTTTATGTAAGTAAGGTTATATTTAATTAAGGGGCCTTAGGTCCTTTTTTTAAACATATTGTATAAGAAATGATTCTTATAATTATATATAATTACTAAGGGTTCCACTACAAAAGGAACAAAACCAATCAAGTGCATACCCCTCTAGACTCTTAGGAAGTAATTGTAATAATAATGGACTACCATCATAACCATTCATATTTCTAACAAATCTCTAAGATGTAGGTAAGGGTCCCCACTTCCATTAAATGTAAAAATTATGGGTATTTGTAAATTATGAGGTAAGGTATATACACAATTACACACATAATATGATTAACAAGGACTATGTTATAATGAAACCAAGAGTGATACAATTTACTCTCTAAGGATAATTGATGTACTTGTGCTTACAAACCACCTAGATCATGAATTAAGGATATATGGATTCTTGGAAAGGTAATATGATATTATTAAGATGTTCCTTTAATGGTTGATTTATATGTTAATTGTATCCATTATAGCACTAGTTCTAATAGGATAAGATAGATGGATGATAATCTCTTATGTTAGTTTAGGAAATTCATTGGATATATATGAAACATTTGGATCTTGTTGATTTATAACATTAAAATAAGTAACATTAAAAAGGGATGCATTTTCATCATGTGATAAATCTATGCTAATATTTTGTCATTGTGGCATAAGAGTAGTATCATGCATAGACAAGCATGAGTTGGAAGTTGAAGTAACAAAACAAGATGTATTAAAATGAAAGTCATTGCTTTCAATTATATATTTTGATGCATAATGGAAAAATAATTAATTTAATCCTCATTGGTTAACGGAGGGAGAGAACTATGGCATGTAGAATTAATTCCCTTTTAAAGTAAAGGAGAATAAATAACATGATAATAATTGGAATTCTTATACATTTGTAGATAAAGATAGACATTAATTTGTTCATGAACAACACCATCCTTATTTTTATAAATATTATGTGAGTTTATTTTATAAGTTAAAATACAATAATGTTCCTTATCAAGGTGGAAAGATAAATTAGTTGTGCAAGGACAAGGTCCCTTCTTTAGGATGGTAGGTGGAAATTTAAGAGATTAAGATATTCACTTTTATGATGTTATTTTTGATTTATAGTGTGAGTTAAATAAGAAGGTAAAGGAGGATCCTGAGTAGAATATTAAGGTAAATTTATATTTTAATCTAAGGATAAATGTAAAAAGGAACTTATGAATAACTCTAAAAAGGAATCTAGAGATAAAACCAAAGGAAAGGATAATTTTGAGTCTAGAGAGAAATCTAGAGGTGAATTCAAAAAGATATTCAAGTATGAATCAAGGTGAATATCCAAATAAGGATATAAAAGTGAATATAAATATTCAATAAGAGGTGGATCCAAATAAGGATGGTGATTCTAGAGATAAAACAAGAAGAAGATTCAAAGAAGGATCTTGGAGTGAATCTAAAGATGAAATAAGAGGGAGTTTTCTAAATGGATCAAGTGGTGAATCTAAAGTGAAATAAAAGGTTTGTTTTTCTCCTTAAGGTCAAATTATATAGTTGGCTCTATGTATCCACATTATTAAGATGCATAAATATCATATTTTGTATCTCTTAATATGTCATTAAGCAAAAATCATCATCATTATCATCCATATTTGTTTTGACCATCTTTATTTATTTATTGTGGTTTGTCCATTCCTCATCATAGCTAAAAGGCACAACATGAGTAGAAAACAAATTATCTATAAGATAAACATAATTAACATCTTTTATTTCACAATAGATGAGAAATAAAATTAATCTAAATACATAAAATATAAAAAAATAAAATCTTTATTACTATCCAATAATCTTTCATGTACAAAAGAGAAAATGACTATGAGTACAATACAATATGAACAACGAATGCTAATGAAATTGAAAACAATTTAAGAAAAAATCAAGGTATAAATGGTTATCTAGATAATGTTTCAAATTATTATATGAGATTTTAAATATTATTTATCTATCGTAGATAAGCATGGGCCCAATATTTATGAAAACTAACTATAGAGGCTAAACTATGTTTGTATCCCAATATTTCATCTCTCAACGTATGGTGGGAGTAACTTCCCTAGGGGATTTTATCCTCTCAAATACACAAAAAATAAAATAGATAAAAGATTTTTATTATGGTATAAATAATGGACCCTAGCAATTTAAAATATACTATGAGATACGTGGAAACTAAAATTCATGTTAAGTGTTGTAAAATGTTTATGAATACTAAGGTAGAACCCCTCAAACCATGATGTTTCTAAAATATATAACTATGTAACTCACAATGATAATCACTAAGTATTTTTAATGTATTAGAACAAGTTTATATAAACAATCAAAATAAAAATCTAAAATAAAGAGAATATAAAATTAACATATTTTTGTGTATAGATATGATCAAATTTCAAACTAAGGTAGAAAGAAAGAACTTGTGTTAGAATTCTAGAAAAAAATTTCAATGTCAGATTACTCCAAGGTTGGATAATATTGACATGTATTTTCAAACATATATCCAAGGTTGAAGGTTATTTTATTTCAATGTCAACATTTTTTTTTTAAAATTGAAGGAAATCCTATGACAAAAATCAAGAAAACAACAACTAGTGTTCTAGATAAAATACAGGTTCATGAAAATGTATCATGTGTTCTTTTTTATTTAATAATGAAATGATTATAATAAATAAAGTATTGAAAACTAATTTAGATATACAATAATATACAAATATTAATGTAAAATATATAATTTAAAAAATTGGAAATTAGATAAAAATAGTAAATTGAAAAACAAATATGAAAACCTATTTTAAATTGATTTTATATTGACTACGCATACTAAGTATGGATTAAAACTACTTTAAAATACCTAAAAATTATATTTTAATGAAAATAATGAATTAAAATTGTTCTATAATAAGACACACTAGCAGGATAGGCTTGTATTATAGCCTTGTCTATTGACTATAGCCATATATGGGTTAACTATTCAACTAATTTTCTGATATAGATGCATACATATGGTTGTGAGGGTTTAGAGTTTCACTATGTACCTATTTTCCATGTAAAATGATAAAAATACAAATAGTATCTCTTTCATAAGAAACCAAATAGGAACAAATTTTCAAAAAGGGGGAATTGGTTAAGGGAAATAGTTGAGTTATCTTAAGATAACCCTGTGTAACTTAAGTTTTTTCTGCATAGCTAAAAAAGGACTTATGCTCATCTACTTATCCTTCCTAAGCGTATGTGTGATATATATATATATATATATATATATATATATATATATATATATATATATATATATATATATATATATATATATATATATATATATATATATATAATATTTCCGTTTTACACCAATAAGTAAAACTCTTGAATTATAATTTGTGGGCATATTAGTGTATGAGGGAACTAACTTAAAAATACTAAGTCTCTAATAGGAACCTTACTTATATATAAATCTTGAATTATAATCTAGGGACTTATTGGTGTAAAATAGAACTAATTTAAAAATACCAATAGTTATAAAATATATTATTGATGTCATATAAACTTTAAAATCTTCAAAAATATTTGTTAGGACACATGCACATTACTTGGGTTGGTTCAGAGTGCAACCTTGTCTAGAAGCCACAAGACAAAAAGGTAAAGACATAAAATGTAATTTGGTATCCCTAATGTAGGTTTGGGAATATGCTATCTAAGAATAATTTTATAAAATAGTTGAATAAGAGATAAAATTTTAAGACCAAAAATAAAATATACCACTAAGATATTCATTTAACATCAATATTTATATACGTAATTTAATGGAAAATGCATGTTTTGGATGAGATTGTGTTAAATTTGGGTGTATAAAATAGGTCCAATAATATAAATATGATTTTGTATTGATTATAAGTATCAATGAGCTATAGTGGTGGATGGGGTGGAAAAGGTTCTATAGATTGTATAGGGTACTCATATCTAATTCCTGAAACTATGACCACTTGATTACAATGAATGCACTTTAATCATATATGTATCTTAAAATGTATAGCACAAATATTTTATAATTTATGGGGGCCTAATATGATGTAAAATAGCCCATTTTTTATTTAACTATAAAAGGAGTGTAAAATACAATAATACCCACATGAAGAGGTAAAACAATGTGTCCAAAGTAGTTTGCTTTTTATGTTTGAATATTTTGACTCCCTTATATGTCACTTCTATATCACTTTGTGTGTAACCCAATGAATGGAGTAATGTAATTGTACTAGAATTATCATTTGATACATTATCAACTAATATATCGTGTATGATTTATTGATCAATGTATGCTCTTATATACAAAGTATGGTAAGCAGAGTCATCATCCACAAAGTAAAATAAAGAAGTTTTAATATTCCAACTCATCACACATGTGTTATGGTTCATACCAAAGTGATTTAGAGTGGTATAAAATTATATAAGTCATGGTTATGATCACTTTGATCATCAAGATGATATGGATCCTCAAATTTATAGGCTATAAGGCTAGTTAATAGTGAGAATTAGGATCATGGATGACCCATTCATTGATTGGAATTTTTACTATAAACATTAATTTTGACACACATACCCCCACACACATGCATGTGTGCACATGTGCGTATACGTGCATGTGCATGCACAAGATCTTTTCCCATGTGTTAATCTTATTTAAATGAGTGTGTTATATCTTTAATTTATGCATTTATGAGCTTTGATAATATCATAAAAATATGGATGTATGATGTATTGATAATATTATTTGTATATTATAATTTTTATTTTTTACTATTGTATATGGGATAATGTTACTCAAAATTATATTCACAATAATTTAGAAAAATAAAGTCATTATCATCTTGTTGGTGAATTTATTGTTAAACAATTAGAAATGGTTCTAACTCTAGTTAATTCAATACTCTTTTAATGTCTAATTTTAGTTGTTCCATAAATAATTGATTCCATTTTATCTTCCATATTTAATTTGGATAAGATATAAGTACACTTAGACATGTCGTTTTGTGATATTGATGACTAATCCTTTTTTAGTATCTCCTCTATCAAGAACTCAAACAATTAATTATTCCCTAGTGGGAATATCTTAGGATAATATAGTCATGGTATAACATGAAATACAATAATTTAAAGGATGATAGATAATTTTTTCATTAGTGGGAATATCTTTGGGTATCTTAGTATGTTTATAATAACCACTAGAAGAAGTGTGAGAGGAATACCTTGTTGTTATATCATCAAATGTGATAATCACTCTATTAAAAAGGTATGAAAGATTTTGTCATAAATCATAGTAATCATTATCATTATGTCCATTAATACCATCGTAAGTGATAAAAGTTCAAACATTTATCTTCTCAAACTTTTGAGGTGGAGGATAGTAATTTGGAGGAATAGTAATCATCTTCTTATCCAGTAATGTATGTAAGATATCATGTGGTTGATTTATAAGGTGATCAAACTTAAATTGTTTCCTACTAATATAAGTTTAAACATATTTTTTTGGTGCCACTTTATAAATTGACTCTTTTATTTTTTGTAAAACCTTTACTAATTGTTCCTTGCTATGAACTTCTTTTTTTGATTATTTATTTTTATAGGAGTACTTGACAATACTCTTGTAATTTATTGAAATGACTTTGATTCAACATTTTTAGTGGTAATTTTTTACTTTGATGAAGGTTAAATTATATTATTGCCATCTATATCACATGTACAGTGGTGCTTATCTATATATAATTTGTCTAAATAAGTGTAAAGATGATGAATTGATTTTTATCTAAGTGGAGAAAGAAGACCCTTACTAAATATAAATTTTATTTAAAAATCATATGGTCGATATGTCAAAGATTTTAATAAATTATTGAATTATAAAAATAGTATGCACTTATCATGACCTTGATTTAAGCATTATATATATTTCAATGTTAATGTAGACATGTCATGCTTATAATAATCTGATAAGAATATGCCTTCAAATCTTTTGAAATAAGGTACATAAGAACTAGGAATACTATATAACCAATATCAAGTGTCTTTTGTTAGTTTTCTCAAAAAAAAATTAACAATATGTGTATGTCCTTAATCAAATAGAAAAAAGATCATGTATATTGATGTAAATGGTTATCAGGGTCTCTATGATCATAAAATAAAGGAAGTATATTCATGATGAGCTCTTTTGCATATGGATGCTCAAATAATATTAATGTAATATGTTGGTGATAAATTATATTATCTTTCACAATAAAATTACATGATCTCAAATTAAAATTAAGATTCAATATTTACTTTTGAAGGTCTCCTATAACATTCATCCTGGAGACAATATGACTAGTGGTAATAATAGTAGTTTTGAAAGTTGCACTTATAGGTTCTAATTTACCATATACTAGAAACATAAGTTTTATATAATAATCACTACTATAATTTCATTCTAAGATAATGTCATTGCATGATTTGGGAACATTAAATAGTGGATCATTATTATCACATGATTACAAAAAATGAATACAAATGGATCATTCAGAATGATATTAAAATTCTCATGCACCTAATGACTATCACATTAGTTTTCATAAAAAATAAAGAAATATTAAATTCATGTGCACTGATTTTTTTTTATGGAGAGGGAGAGTATTGAACATGTGTAATTTCTATATAGATAAAAGAAGAATCACATTCTACTTTTATATCATTTATATTGTCTAAAAAGATAAAATAAGAATCACATTCCACTTTTGTAGCATGTTTATTGTCTATTTAATGAAAAGGAGAATTACATTATACTTTTGTATCATTTATATCATCAATGGAGAGAAAATGAGAATAACATTCTACTTTTGTATCTTGTGTATTAGCTAGAGAGAAAGAAGGAGAATCCCATTCTAATTTTGTATCATTTACATTAATTATATCATTAAAAGTATATATGAATGTAAGAGTAGTGTTATCATAGCTTTGATTTATGCATTACTTTTTATTCTTGTTCATTTTTGTTTTACAACAATGAATCTAAAGAAGTGCAATAGTAAATTATAAATATAAGTGAGGTGTTTTCTCAAACAAAGATTCTTTGGATTGTAACTCATGAAACATGTGAGGAAGGAGAATATATTTATTATCATTGTGTCACTCTCGTGGTAATGTATGATTAAGAGAAGAATCTAAAGAATAAACAGGTTGGTTAGGCTTTTCTATTTCAAAATTAATATATTATTCCTCTTTCTCATTTTATGCTTACTCATAATTATAATTATAATCATTTCCTTCATAGTCATATTACTCCTATACATCAATGGCATTGTTAATTATACAATGATCATCATTAATCCATTCATTAGAGTAATCATAAGGTATATAATTACTATAAAATATACAATATAAATGATGGTGAGGATTAAGGTCCTTAAAAGATGTAAACATATTATAGGTACAAATATGTAGGAGGGAGAAAAGGAGAATGGTATAACATATTCCCATAAATCACTTGCACATATAGAAACCTACGTAAAAAAATTATGTATAGAGATTATCAAATTCCCTTGAAATACAAGGTTGAAAGAAAGTTATTTTAGTGTTAGATATCAAATGTAAGGTAAAAATAAAATAATTTCACTGTTAGATATCAAATTTTATGTCAAAATAACGCACTTTTAGTGTAATATATTAAATTTAAGTATGAAATAAAGTATTTTAGTGTAACATATTAGATCAAAGGACGAAAAAATGTTATTTTAGTATCAAATATGAGATCCAAGGTTGAAATATAGTTGTTTTAGTGTCAAATGTTCAATAATTTATCTAAATCCTAATACAAAAACAATAATCAATGATTAAATAAAATTCACAGGTTTAACAATATGTTTTTTGCCATAATTTAGAATTAATGATTGTATTATCTCTAATTCAGATAAAATGAATAAAAATATACAAAATACTTATAACAAGATGAATGAAAGTAATGTACTTAGATAGATAAAACATAAATTAATGATAGAAACCAATTATGAAAATAATAAGAAGACTTAGTTATTTTCTTATTGTAATATATGTCTGACTAAAAGATGGGCAGAACTGATCAAACATATTTGATTCTATGCATGCAATAAAAGGTTTAATTATCACTGACCAAGGTCAATATCGACTAGAATAGGAAAAGATTGACAACCACTGTTCTCCTCCACTGGTTAATTTTATCCTCTACTAAAAATAAGGAAACATAGGTACTAGTCACTTGAGCTTGCTTGAAATACTCTAGTTTGTGTAAATTTGACCTTTGATTATGCATAAATGACCTCAAATGACTTCTTGAAAATTTAAATTGTATAAGGGTTTACAATAGATGAAAAATTGAAAAAATAAATGTTGATTGTAATGTAATGAGCTAACCCCAATCATCTTCATGATGATTTATTATTTCTTATGTATCCAATACTCTAAGGAGGGAACTCAAGGCCATGTTGTTTTCCCACATAGCATCTTGTGAAATAGTTATCCTATTGCTAAATGTATGCATACAAAAATGGTTTTAATTATTAATAATTCTTTTATTGACTATCATAGAAAAATATTGTGACATGGAAAAAAGTTTCTTCAAATGAATAGTATTGAATTTGGGAGGAATAAGGAAGATTTGATCAGTGTGTAATAGTATAAGTGTACCTTAATAATAAAATTATCAAGCGATATAATAGGTGACTTAGATGTGCATTTATATAAATTCGAAATGGGAAAACCTCATGCTACCTATCCTGAAAATATGGACCAACATGTAAAGGATGGTTTACCTTTGAAAACTAACCATTGTTGGGGTGAAGGAGAGGATCGACCCATAAGATCAGTATCAACTACCACTACTATACCATTCTATTATATTTTTTCCTAAAGGGTGACATTTTAAATGAATAATTTGGGATGTCCATACATAATATTAGAGAGGTTTTTTATTATTACTAGAATTTTTTTAGGTTTAAGACAACAACTTATAAACTGATGGGTCCATAAAATTACCTAGGATAGAGTGATGTGGAGAAATAGGTCGATATTAAGGATCAATTCAATCAAAGTAAAATTTGGCTGAAAATAACATTATAAATTATATTCAAGGAAAAATTTTAATAACTAATACAATTCACCCTTATCGCTTGGGAAATCATTAATCTACTAAGTCATAATGAGACTAAATAAGATTACTTCAATAACATACCACTCACAACTTGAAGTTTACTACTCAATCCCAAGGTTTCCCCAACCTACCCATTCTAATAGTAGTTTTTAAATGAATGATCTCTATGGAAAAAATATAATGATCATCAAAATGCACGTGTGGGATAACATTTTTCATGGGCTTCCTATACCACCCATGAAGATAATATATTATCCATAGTTTGATAAAGGATCACCGAAAGAATATACTAATGTGTATTAATTATTTAAGATTTTAGTCAATAGATTATGGAAATGTTAGAAATAATAAACCTAATTTGAGATTTTACATAGTATGATTCTCTAAATAAATATTTTAAAACAATACTTAATAGGTATTTAATAAGAAATGATTTCAAGTTTAAGTTCCTAAATTTCAAATTTTCAACCATTATGATGTGTTAAATGCATAACAACATTTCCATTTTAATAAAATATGTTTATTTAAAAAATAGAGCATATATAAAAGAGAAATAAATATTAAATGAAATAAATTTAAGTGAAACTCCTACACAACTATGTTTATTAACCAATCCATGCATGTTAAGTTGTTAATCAAACAAACATGCACGACTCTATTTTTTAATGTAGGGATAATTTATGGTAAAATGCCATTTAGAATATTTGTGGCATTATCCCATTCTCATTATGGTAAAATTATATTAAATAAGAACAAATTTTTAATATTCTTCAATTAATTAATCATTCCATTTCCATCTGTAAACATCCAATTCTTATCATTGTTGTGAAAAAATTGTCAATCTAAGTAACATTTTGTGGCAACACACAATCTAGGCCAAACTCACTAAAACATGCTAAATGGTTTGAAATTGTTACATACATGTGATTATTTAAGATAATGTAACCATGAATGGGGAAATACATTTTATGTGATTACTATCTTTTCTCAAATCAATTTGAGTCAAATTGTGACCATGTAGAATGACACTCTAGACCACTGAATTCTTCTAATTTAGCAACACATGTCACGTGCATGTGTTATTTTTCATCTTTGATTCCCTAATTGAGATATTATTATGTATGCAACACACACCTTCTTTTAATTATACTCCAATAAAATTATGACTCAATAAAATGAAATTTATGACTAGGTTAATAACGTGTGCAACATATTTCTAAAGAATTGTAGAAATTTAATCAAATTCACATAGAATTTCATGGAAGCTATTAAAAATTAATTAATTTAAAATTCATTCCTAAAATATAAATCATCTCATGACATCATAAATGGAGTGGCATCCATGAGGCATTCATGGAAAAAATATTAGGATTAATCCCTCTGATGCCACATCAACATCCCATTCTTTCAAACACTAATGCAAATATTTATGGCTTGTCACTCAAAAATTTAATTTATCCATGGCCACACATATTGATTTAAAAATTAATGGTTATGTTTGATTTTAAATATTTTCATAAATCTATAAGTATAACGCCTCACCATTGATTAAAAGAGATTGAATTATGTAATGTTATACTGAAAAATTATCTTCATAAATCTTTACCTATTTACACAAATTAGTCAAACTCATGAGCCTAAGCCATTTGTGTACTATTAAATGATTTAGGATAAGCTAATCATCATTGACACAGACTTGGAGCACCAAATATGGGGACAAACATGATTTTTAGCCACACTTAGAAGGAGGGATATTACTTAGAAGGTTTGATAGTATTCCTTATTTAAATAGCTATTACAATTCATTTAAAACACCCATGAGGGAGTGGGATTGATGTCTTATTATCTATATTCTTATTTATAAGATATTTTCTTGACTAACACATGGACTAATGCATCTTGTAATCCTACTCTACATTTTAGAACTCCTGGTGGGATCACATTTCATACAACTCTTTATAACTTATAATTTTGAATTCAATACCTCTTTTGAGGTTGTTTTAGACTTATTTTCCTCTCATTTTACATTTTTTTGTCTTCTAATATGAATGGTAAGATCAATTTATAAAACGGCAAGATCACTCTACAAGTCGATGTGATTGACCTAAACATCAATGACATCACCATGTGAAATGGTAGGAATGAATCTATGAATGGAAGGATTGATTTCATCCACTCTCAATCTACCTTTATATTTTATAGGATCAATGAGATTTCACTACAAATTGATGGGATCACACTATATAACAATGGGAATGCACTACTAATTGGTAAGATCTCTCTATAGATTGGCTAGATTGACTCAGAAAATGGTGAGATTGCTCTAGACTAGAAACTGATAGGTAATTATTATTTTATTTTTCTAAAATTTTATCATTTTAGTGGTAATGTCCTATAATTTTATGGAAATTCCCTACTAATCAGTGACATCGGTTTGTTAATCAATGATATAGAAAACTAGTGTTTCCATTATTCTATATTTTAAAAAGATTCATTTGTAGAATGATGGTAATGCATTATATAATGGTGAGATTGCTCTATGGAATGGAAAGATAAACCTACATAAGAAAATATAGATTTAAAATATATAGCTAGAAGTTTTTTTAACAATTTCACACCCTGATTTTAGACTTCTAACATCTTCTTTGAGTAAAAATTTAAGGTAGTCTCCATTTCCTAAAAATTGAACACAAACTTCATTCATAATTCATTTTGGTGATTAAAATGAACTCTCAAAATTACCTAAACACTCTTAAGATTTTCATTTTCATGATTATTTATTGAATTTGTTTATTTTTTAAGAAAAATGAGTCTTGCATATATGATCTCCACTATCCCCTTAAGGGAACTCAGGTTACCATAAGTGCTCATTATTTAAATTGTGTGCCTTATTTAAAGGTGTGAAAATAAATTTGTTAGGGCCTTACTAAAATCCATATAGTTTGAGTGATCCTAAAATAACCATTAAATATTTTTACTTGTCTTTATTTTTTATGCACTTTGGCTTGTGAGTAGGAGTTCATCACCTCTTCATAAGCTCTATAAGGAAGCATTGAAATGAGAATTCATATCCTAGAATATTTTCAACCCAAATTTATGGTAGGGTATATAAATTGAGGGTGATGCACTAGAACTCTTGTTTTAAGTGGTTAAAACAAACTCCATTAGGGGTTATCAGCCTCAGATCATAGGGAAAACTTGAACATCATACTACATTTAGAAATTGATGGATATAGTTGTTATAAAAAGGACAATGCCTTTTCACAAAAATCTAGTTGACATGGATCCAATTAATGTGAGCATCTCTATTATTATCCACACTTGGGACCATCTATATGCAAAAAAAAAAGTTTTAGAATAACCCCACTTATCGTAGACATTATTGATGCAAGGTGAGTAGCCTAAATTTACATGTTTCCATATAAACTCTTTAGATATGAGGTTCCCTAAAAAACCTTACTTTTCATGCACTTTTATTTTTTGGATTAATAATTATAAATCCTTTGAAGAGGATGTATATAGAGAAAATTTGACATTATCATGCAACCTCGTTAGTTTTAGGATTTAAGACTTACAGTTAGGTGTGTTTGTCATTTTATCCTATAAATAATTAGTATTTTTTATTTTAAAATTATTTGTTTGAAATCCAAAATTCATAAAGAAACCAAATAATTTATCATACACCATTCTATTTGAACAAAAGGTATTACACTGACCAAATTAAAATCATTTTTTTCCTTATTCATAATCATCATTCAAAACATTACATTTATATCTTCTGATAGCATTGCTATGTTATCCATTTGAGTCTAGATCATTTTTACACTTTGAAAAAGTCTAAATTTTGAAATCTCATCTTTTTATGTTCTAATCCAAGGTTCTATCATTTTATCTTTTACAATTGGTTTGAGTAACTTAGGTACAATTTTGCATTTGGATTTAATTCCTTTACCAGGAGTCGTCATCATTTTAATCTCATTGTGGACTTAGATCATATTGCATTCACTCATGATCTAAGTTCTTGTACATTCTACATATTATTGCCATGTGGTGCCATTATGCTGCCATTTTAGTTTTGGATTTACACTTAGGCATTCTTATGTTAATTCACATTTGATATTCTTAGTTCACATTCTTATCTTCCTAATCAGAAAGACATTATTCTAATTTTTTAGTTCCAACTGATCATAGTTGTAACTAGATTTTTGTTTATTGACACATCTTTGACCTATGTTTATATGCTAGCATATACTTTAGATTCCAAAGTTATCTTACCCTTTTCTAATTTGATGATTTCAACCTAATAAAGTTGAGTAAATTTGTAACCACTTTAATTTAATTATGTGGTACTATGTGACTTCCACTTTTTATAGAATCATATTACCTTGTCATTTTTTTTAAGAAACCTAAACACCCTCTTTAAAATTTTGTACAACACAATTCAAATCATAAAAATCATATAAAATCCATATTTCAAACATGACATAAAGGTATACTCATAGTGGGGTCTCTTATGACCCTAGTTATGAGGAAGAAAATTTTTATGATGGATAGGATAACTCTATTGTGTTCTAATATATTTAAAAAATTGTAGGGTCTAAAGAATATTATTATAAACATTAACTCTTAAAAGACAAAGATGAATCCATCCTAAGTTGGATAGAATCAGGTACTAGGTTGCCTCCATATTTCATGATGGAACAATTACACACATTTATTAGGTTATAAGAGAAACATCAAGAGAAACCTCTCACTCATAATGTAAAATCAAATATTGATTCTTATTGCAAGGGAAAATAGACACTCATATAGTCTACTCTCAATGATCAACATCTTACTACTAATATTAATAATATTAGTCAATGATATGCAAAATAGTTTATCATGGACTTAACAAACTCTTTAGCTATAACTTCAATTAACAACAAGGCTTATAAAAAATAAGAGAACATGACAAATTAGATACAATATACCTTAGTTTATACTACATCTATGATAGCTCCTAACATATAAACTGAGTAAAACAAACGTAGGGATGATTCGCACCATGTTTCACTAGACACATAGTATACATTCTTCAATAACCAAGAGGCTCTTATTCCTTCATACAACTAAGGGATGAAAAACTCAACACATATTGTGGGTATTTCTCAAAATACTTTGGTAAGTTCCTCCAAACCATCATTTCCTTTGGTTAATCGACCAGAAACTCCACAAAACCAATAGTATACTTATAATTCATAGTGATATATTTTAGGGAATGTTTATCAACCACCTAAAAACCATCAACTGGCCTAATCGACTCAAGGAGTAAACCAAAATAAATTTGTAGATATTAGGATTTATATCTCTAACAAAAAAATTCAATATGATTCACACCATCCCAAAAAAATTATATTCCACCTATAAATGCACCAAGTAGTCAAGAGTGGAATCCAATGAAGGAAATTGTGTGAAGACTGGAGATGAGAAACCAAATCAAGAAATATAAATTTGACAAGATATGTCCATACCCATTTGACTTAAGTATTCTCTAATTCACCTTTCCACTTAATTTTGAGGCACCCAAATTTGATAAATAGAAAGGTAATGGTGACCCTTGAGAACATATCCAAGCCTTTTTCCTAATGTTCTAAGAAGTAGCCTATAGCAATTTTTATTTGCTTCACTTGTTTCCATGTAGTTTGGTTGGGCAATCTTTAGACCGGCCCCTTAAATTACCTAAGGGATCGATGGTAGATTGGAATGATTTATCTAAAAAATTTGTCAACCATTTTTATTACAACATTGAACATCATTTGACTGTGGTTGACTTATGCAAAACAAAAGAATGAGAAGGGGAAATATTCATAGAATATCTATAGAAATGGATATCATTATTTGGATGGTTTCAACTTAAATTTTTAGATAAATAATTGGTGGATACATTCACACAAAATACACCCTAAGGTGGCTCATAACCTATGACTCATTTGTGCAAACATGTTCTATGAAAGCATAGATAAGAGTGTGCATATTGAGAAGATGATTATTGTTAAAGGCCTTGTCAAGATTTAGTCATAGGGTCAAACATATAATTATACCCAATCACTTCGTCAATTTATTGTTACATATAAACCTAAAGGGTTCAACAAAAACAAGAACATGGTGGGAAAATGAGTTATAGAATCTAGACATGTACAAACAGTGCAAGCTCTACTAGTTCCAAATGTGTAACTAGCTCCACTTAATCCATTACCACTTTTGAAAGGGATCCTCCATGGAGGGAATTAAATAAATATAGAGTATTCAAAAAATTGAGAGAGCCTGATGAGGCCATGTTCTAAAAGGTCATAACAACCAATCTAATGGTGTGGCCTATACCATGGTTATTCTCTTAAGATCAACCCAAACCTTACTAGTATCAGGAAGATGATTTTTGTAATTTCCATTGTATAATTAACCATAACATTTACTAATATGTTTTATTTAGTTTTATTATTAAGGAATTAATCTAAAGTGGTGAAATTGAAGTAAAACATGTGGTGTGAATCACTAATCAAGACATGGGCATTTATAAACAACCAATTCCTAAACACAATCAACAACCAAGAAAAAATAATCAAAATTAAGGGCAGAACCAATATCAATAAACACAAGGCCAAAATCATACTTAACATAATCATAATAAGGATCATAATACCCATGCTAATAACCTAGGCTAAAACAACATGCCATATGACTATAATAGCACTATGGGATGTATTTATGTAAATAAAATTACCACCATAACCATCAAAGCTCATGAAATGTGTTATGCTTTTGAAAGTACTAGACACCCCTTTATATGGTCAACACCCTCTTCTTCAACTAATGTTTCATTAGGTTAAATTAATTCCATTACACCTTGATGTACATATGTTACTATATCTGGACCACCTTATTGTAATTATTATGACTCCTTGATGATTCAAAAATGCATAAATATAACTAGATGCTCACGATTCACAATTCAAGGCCCTTTACCTTCTTCTTCTAATTATAATGGATCTTTACCAACTTAGGATTGAGTAATCACAACAAGATACTCGTGATTCATCCTCTAGGGCCTTTTTCCCCTCTTCCAACACTAGATCCAACATGAACACTATGCCTTCAGATCTAAAACTAAACACTATACTAATTAATTCTAAAACCTCTCATCATTATATTGAAAAGCTTTATAGTATCTTGAACCAACTAAGTAAAACTCCTATGCAAAGTTCTATATTAGATATTTTACATACTTCAAGAGTCCACCAATTTTTTTTGAATGACTTCATTCAATAGTCCACTATTCCTTAATACATTAACCTTGAATAATTACAAACACTTGTAGGTAATTTATTTTTTGATAAGTTACATTTGATAATGGAGATATGTCTACTCTTGGTCCTAGCCATAATAACTAGGTTCTTAAATACAATGGTTCAGGGCTAAACATAGTGTCACTCAAGTTGATACAATGATTTTGTTATACTACCAAGGATATCTAACCATAAATAATCATAATCAAGTCAAACAATATTGTTGAAAGGGAATCTTTTAGAACTATTTATTTGCCAGTCATTGTTGTCTTTGTATCCCACATAATTTGTGTCATATTATGGATATTGAATTTGTCTTATAACATACTTATTCATTATCCTCAAATCCATGAATTAAAGGTCATCCCATCCACTTTACACTAATGGCTCAAGTTCCCCTATGATGGGATTGAGGTTACCATTCCTATTGATTTGCAACCCTACCAATATTTCAAACATATAGAGGTTGAATTTTATAATTATAACTATTGCCCTGGTTCTAAATTCATAGTGAAAAAGAACAAAACAATAGCTTTTCAACCATCCAAGTCTAATTATATCAACCAAAGTGACCTTTCTTCCACTTTGATTGATTTATTTCCCATAACACTTACACAAAAGGTCACTATTTAGTATGCATGGATTTACACATATAATCTGAAACATGTCTTCCACATTGCTAAGTTTCCCAAGTCTCTTAATTATTTCAAAAAACTCAATCCTTCCCAAATCCCTTTTAGTCCCAACATTATTTGACAAAAGAAGAAAGATACATAAAAACCACCAATGGAATTCATACCTTCACAAAATCAAGATCAGGTAGCCTTTATTAAAGGAAACTAGTTATATTTTGATGGCATTGCTATTTTTTTTAGAATCCTAAGTATCATATCCCGAATTGACTTATGGACAATTTTGATTATATAGGTAAATGTATTAGGCCATGAGATCATGAATCCTGGAACCATGATCAGTTGATAAGCCTAACATGGGTTATGCTCTCATATTTATACCACCTGGGGGTGACCTCAAGTATTTTTATAGTGATTCATCTAAATTAATTAATAACAAGTCTCCTAGTAGTGATATAACATCTCATTATAGCATTTATGATGATCTTGTTGAAACAAACTTATTTGACTCCAACTCCATTATAACTATCACATATCATTGTCCCCTTTATCTTTATCATCCTGACCTCATTGATTAGGACCAATAAGATTATTTTATACGCCTTGATGAATTGGGACCTTAGAGATGGATTAACATTTAGTGATCATAAGCAACACTTTGAATTCTCCTTGGACTCTTTTTCCTACTTTGGAGAGAAACCAAACTTTCTTGGACATGAAAAAGATAAAACATTGAGATCTTCAGGTGAAAACCTCTTTGAAGTGCTTGATAATGAGGTATATAATAAATAAAAATACAAGATTTTGAGGGAAAACCTATTATAGGCACTCTTTTACGGAGAATTTTTCTCATCTCTGAAGGATGCATAGTTTCCACCAAGTCTTAGCTCTATATCCAATGCCAATATTTCATCATAACATCATAAATTCTTTAAGTATATTGCTCTTGACATTTTAGAGATATTTTCTAGTTGGCCACTACTTAAACTGGTAGATTCATATTCATCTCATTATCTAGATATTTGGGAAGAACAAATGAATGCTAAAGTAAAAGAAGAGGATCATGATCAAATGTTACCCACTATTTTAGAGGATGGTTATATTTTCCTTGTATAAAATGTCACTAAATTGATCTAGGAACTTATGACAATAGCAAAATTGTTTATCTTGGAGCCTCCCTCATTGATGAGAAGTGTGACCACATTGTCAACATTCTAATAGATTTCATTGATATCTTTTCATGGGATTATTATGACTTGCCACACCTATACTGAAACAATCCTTCCTGAACAAATTAGCATATAATTACAAATACATAAAATAAACTATGAAAATAAGCAATATATTAAATGAAACAACATAATTTAATTATAATATAAAAATTATAGAATAGCTCACCTCTTTAAGGGGGCAACATCCTTTGATAAATCTCAATTCAATACAATTCATGGATGCCTTCAATGTGCCTTAACACTGAATTAAATAATAATTCTATTCTAACAACTATTTCATCTCATGTATGTGGGATAAAAAAAATATGATCAACAAATGAATTATAAAGCATATTCATCCAAAGAAACTACTATGTTAATAATGTAAATAGGATAGTATAACATGGGTTCCTAAGATCCCCTCCCTCTTGGAAAAATCTTTGTCCTTAATGTTTCAATTAAGGAAAGCATTTTTTAATCTATAATAATGGCTCCCATGTAAAATATTTAGGTTAAAATCCTTTCCATTGAATTAAAACTTCTATGATGGTGTGAGAGTGAATTTGGTGGTTACATCGAGCCAAGACTGCTTCTAGTTTCAGAAGGAGGGAGCCTTCATTATCAAGTTTTGGTAAGACTGTTTGTGCTTGAATGTTGGTGCTAAGAAATTTCTTCAAACATGAGACATGAAATACTAGGTGAATATGGGAGGAAAGTGGAAGTTCCAACTTGTAAGCAACATAACCAATCTACTAAATAACCTTATATGGACCATAAAACTTAGTGGCAAGATTTTGACACCCCTTTTATTTTAAGGATGATTATTTATATGGTTTCAAGTGAATAAAAACCATATCACCTACTTTAAAGGTGTGCTCAGAGAGGCGTTGATCAGCCTAATACTTCATGGGATTTTATGGCAAACAAATATTATCCCATATGATGTGGAAAATTTGATCTTGATAGTGAAGTGTAGTGTCGACCGCCTAAACTAAAGAATTACCAAGTGTATACAGGATAAGTGGTGGGGGTACTTGCCCATAACTACTTCATATGGGGACATTTTAGTAGAGTTATGGTAGGATGTATTATACCACCATTCTACAAGAGGTAACCATTTGACCCACTGATGTGATTGCTCTGTGATAAAATAATGAAGAAAGGTTTCCAAATATTTATTGATAATTTTGATCTAGCTATTGGTATGTGGATGATATCTCAAACTCATTTTTAATTATGTACCTACACACTTGAAGAGTTATTGCCAAAAATGGCTAGCAAAGGTCGAATCATGATTTGAGATAACAGAAGTAGGAACACCATGGAGTTAGAATATGTGATCAAGAAATGTCTAAATAATGGTGGACATAGTGTAGGGATGGGCCAAAGTGCAAAAATGAGAATATTTAGAGAGACGATCCACTATGACAAGAATCATTAATTTATCACCATATTTTGGGAAGTCTTCAATGAAATACATGGAAATCTTGGTCCAAATATGTGTGGGAATGGGAAGTGGTTAGATTACACTAGGTGGGGCAAGTATTTCACCTGTAGTACATTGGCAGATATCACATTTAGCAACAAATGTTTTGATAACTTTATTGAGTTCATGCCAAAAGAAATAATGATAAACTCTCTCATATATTTTTATAAACCTTAAAAGACTAGTAGAAGGGGAAGCATGCATCTCCTATAAAATTAGTTGTTTGATCTTGGAGCCTATTAGTAAAATTAGGTGACCTTTATATCAAAATGTGTGCCCATCCCAAGTATAATGAGATTTAGCAAATAGACCAGTAGATAGTTGAAGAATGATTTGTTGGGTTGGGATATCATTATGCCACTCATTTTGAAGATCATGGATCAAAGTGGAAATGGGAAGAGAGACTACACAGAGGTGCATTAGATCTTTGAATTGGCAAGAGAGATCATTAGCCACGAAGTTTCCCTTACCTTTTTTTAGCTAATTTCATAATCATATCCCATGAGTTTAGAAACCCATTCTTTTTCTTTAGAGAAGATACCTATTGTTCTACAAAATATTTGAGACTTTGATGGTTGGTTTTAATGCATAAGTGTCAACCAATAAAATAGGGATGCCATTTGTGAACTACATGGAGAATATACACCATCTCTTTTTCATATGTGGAACATAACAAATTACATATAGTTAGGGCCTTACTGGTGAAAGTCATGGGATGACCCTCCTGCATAAGTACAACACCAAGACCTATTCCACACACATCACATTCAAGAAAAAATGGTTTAGATAAATTGGGCATGGCCAAGCTTGCTGTGGTATACATGGCATGTTTAAGGTTGTCAAATGATTAATAAGATATAGGAAACCATGCCAATGCATATTTTTTAGCATAGCTATCAATGGAGCTATAATTATGACATAATCCTTGACAAATTTTAGGATGTATCCTATAAGACCAAGAAATCCATGTAAGCTTTTGAGTGTCTTTTGTTGGGGCCAATTTGTCATAGCTATAATTTATTGGGGTCAACACAAAGACGATTAGATGTGACAATATGTCCCAAATACTCCACCTCTATTTTCCCAAATGAAAACTTTAAATGTTTGACACATATGTGGTTAGTAGAAAGAATGCCCAAGGTGACGTCAAGGTGGTAGAGGTGATCCTCCCATGTCGGATTGTAGATAAGAATGTCATCAAAGAAGACCAAGAGAAACTTTTGCAAGAAGGGGCATAATACTTGGTTCATCAAACTTTCAAAGGTAGAGGGGAAATTATTAAGACTAAATGGCATGACAAGGAACTCATAGTGGTCATCATTTATGTGAAAGGATGTCTTCAGAATGTTATCCTCATGAAGATGAATTTGATGATACCCCAAGTGTAGGTCTAATTTGGAGAAAAATTATGCACCATGGAGTTCATCAAGGATTTCACCGATGATGGGGATTGGAAACATAACCTTGGTGGTTAGTTTATTTATATCCTAATAATCAATGTAGACATGCCAAGAACCATCCTTCTTATGAACAAGTAATATTGGTGAAGAATATGTTGGGTCGAATAACCTTAGCCTATATGAGATCATGGACAATTTTTTTGATCTCAATCTTTTGATGAAATGGGTACTAGTAGGGCTGAATGTTGGGATGTGCACTACCAAGAAGTAGTGGGAAACAAAGGTCCTAAAGCTAATGAGGTGGAAATATAGTAAGTTACTAAGAGGTGTGATTGACCAAAAGGTTGTGCAAGCTGAAATGTGGGTCAGAGTCTAGTGGTGAAGTACTATCAAGTGAAAAGAGTTGGGCAATGATGTCGTGGGATCCCCATTTGAGAATATTCTTCATGCGGTGAGAGCTAACAACACTGGTGGAGCCCAGAAGAAGGCCTTGTAGGTTATGTTTTTGTACATTCTCTGAGAACTATATCTAAATCTATGAAAAGTCCCAAAGGATGGGTCTAAGTGTTTACAACCATTAGGCACTAAGAACAACATCACATCCCCCTAAAGATAAATCAAACATGTTGACTTGAAGGTTATAGTCACCCACTAAAACATGAAAATTATGAAACTTGCCCTTATAGGGTATTTTGCCTCCATTGGTAATCATAACCTCAAAACTAGAACATGGATGGATAAAACAATCTTCTTTCTTGGCAACTTGAGGGTCGATGAAGTTATGAGTGTTGCCAAAGTCAATAAGGATGGTGAGGAGTTGTTTCTTAAAATAATCTTGGATATGCATCATTTGTAGAGCAGTGACTCCCACCAAAGTATGCATGGAAATTTATGGAGGGAAATCTTAGTGCATAGGATCATTAGCTTCTTGTGTGATCTCCTTGGTAGTATCCTCATAATCTTCAGTATCTAGTGGAGAATCAACATCTAATAGGTATAATTTTTCTCAATGCATTTGTGCCCTAGAACCCATTTATCATCACAATTATAACAAAGCCATTTCTCATGATGAGCATGCATTTTAGCTCTTATGAGACATTTGATGGGGTTGGTCTTGGCAATGGGTTCTTGGAAAGAGGGCTTGGAGGGTGCCCAATTAGAAGTATGATGTTGAGCAATGATTTTGTCTTCAACAAGTTTTGTGAGACCCAAGGTTGCCATCATGGTTTGAGGTTGAAACATCTTGACCTTAGATCAAATGGGCTCTTTGAGGCCACTAATAAAGCAACTCTTGAAGAAGTCATCTGACAACCCTTTATTGTGATTAGTTAGCTTCTCAAATTTGATTTGATAATCATGAATGGTGCCTATCTGACAAAGTTTGGTGAGGGCTCCTATAAAATCCTTGAATGTTGAGGGATCAAAACAACCCAAAAGTAGGGATGCAAAATTTATCCAATCAGTTTCATCATTAGATTTAAGATACCAATAGTACCATTGGAGTGCCTCTAGTTCCAAGTGGAAGGAAGTAATTAGAACTTTTTTGAGATGATAAGTGTTATGAAGGTTGAAGTATTACTTTGCACGATAAATCCAAATTGTCAGGTTTGTATCATTGAAATATGAAAATTCTAATTTGGTCCCATGTGGTGGGTGGCTGGATGAAAAACTATTCTTGAAAGAAGACTCTGAATTCTATAATCTACTGAGAAAAAGGCCATTCTATTCATTCAATCCATGCACCATATCAGCTATGTCAGTCACTCGCACCATCAAAGCTACAATTTATTCTTCCATGATCTTGGTGCCTACATGTGTGACTACCATAACCTTCTATTTTATAATGGATGGGAAATCTAAAGTTAAGACATGTTTAGTAAAGGAATTTTTTAATGTCGATGAAATTGGGAGGGGTAAAGGTACTTTTACTAGATTTTTTTTATTGGAGTATGATTGACAAAGATGTGGATAGTTGTAGAGAGGAAAATTAAAAAATTGAAAAAATTATCAAAGAGGGATGAAGAAGCAGAAAAGGGAGATGAGCACTGTGTAAATTTTTTGAGGCAAATGGATATAAATTGAAAAAGTTATAATAGAACTTGAAAAGGTATAGAAAAGATATTTACGTGAATTAGGAGTGGAAATGTGATATGAGACCTCAGGGATGAAAATGTAGATAATTTAATTTTAGGTGTTTTTGTAAATTTTGATAAGCAACAAGGCTATATACAAAAATATATTGTAAAAAAACAAAAATTTCCAATTTTTTTTAATTTCTAGTTTTCTGCTACTCTGCTGATAGTCTTATGAAACTTATATGGTTTTATAAATCATTATGTTTTCTGATCTACCTGATAAAAATGGACCCTAGGTTTGAACAATTATCTAAAGGTTTTTATAAATCACTCTAGCCACAAATGTTTTTTGATTGAGTACCACTCTTCAAAAAAATTCTAGCCATAAATTTACCTCTTAGCGATGGCTCTTGGTTTTCCTCACAGGTGAGAACTAGTCAATCAAAAAGGGGTCATTGCCCATTTATCTGGTAGGTCTTCTTAATGAGCCAACTACTTTGGGGTTCCTGTGGTACTCCTCACAATTAGTTTTAGGGATTTCACCCAATAATTTTGCATAGTTAAGTGGATAGGTTTTACCATTATTTGGAATAGAAGATAAAATCTAGGGCAGAACATAATGAAATGAAATTGAACAAAAAACCATGATCTTCGGTGACATTTTGTTTCCAAAATGAAACTATAGATTTGGACTATCATATAGAAGGTCTAGGAATGGATTTTTTACCACTTTATAATTACCAAGGTTTAATTATAACAAGGTGAGAGCATATGATGGGTCACAAAAAAATTATCCTTAGAAAGTGCTCTAATACTAAATGAAAGGATCCTTCCTAAAAAAATTATCATATAATTGTAAATACACAAAATAAATTATGAAAATCAGCAATTTATTAAATGAAAAAATAGAACTAAATTACATTAGTAGAATTATAGAATCACTAGCCTATTCGAGGGGGAAACCTCCTTTGAGCAAGATCAATTCCATACAATTTTTGGATGCCTTCAATGGGCCTTAACACTAACTTAAATACTAATTCTATTCCAATAACTATTTCATCTCATGCATGTGGGATAAAAAAAATATGCTCTAGGGATGACTTACAAAGCATATGCATCCAAAGCAACTATTATGCTAATAATGTAAATAGAAGAGTAGAACATGGGTTCCTAACATAAACCCTGACTTAGTTTGTTATTGATTTGTTATCCATCTAGATGCTAAGCCAGTGAAACAAAAATTAAAATAGATGCATCTATGCATCATTATTTTGGTAAATGTATAACAAGAGAAACTATTATGTGTTGGCTTTATCAGACCTCTAGACTATTCTAAATGGATATAAAATATAGTATGAGTAAGCAAAAATCCATAGGTTATATGCCTTTGTATGGAATTTAGAGATATTAATAAAGTATTTAATAAAACTAATTTTCATATATCTAATATCGACATGATTATTGACTCTACCACTAGGTATGAGATGTTGTCTTTCATGGATGGATTTTTAGGATACAATTAGATCAAGATAGCTCTATAAGACTAGCACAAAACTTCATTCACCACACCATGGGGAACATTCTATTACCAAGTCATGCCCTTTGGCTTAAAGAACATTAGGGCCACCTATTAGTGTGTCATGATTTTCATCTTCCATGACATGATAGAGGATATTGTTGAGGACTATGTTGACTACATCATATCAAAATAAAAAACACATGCTATACATCATGATGTTCTATGAATATTCTTTGAGAGACTTCATGAGTAAAAAGTTCATATGAATCTTAGGAAGTGTGTCTTTGGCATCACTTTGGGAAAATTGATATGGTTCATTGTCTCACAAAGAGGGATTAAAGTGGATCATATAAAGGTCAAGTCCATTATAGACATGCCTCCACCTTTTAATATCAAACATCTTTACAACCCATAAGGAAATATCTAATCTATTTATAGGTTCATATCATAACTGGCAAATATGCACCACCCATTTACACACCTCTTGAAGAAAGTTGTCACTTTTCAGAGGGATGATTAGTGCTAATCAACATTTGTAAAGCTCATAATATACTTGGACAAACCACCAGTTTTGAGACCACCAACACATGGACATCCATTAATTCTTTATATTTCAGTGATAGAACATGCATTAGAGGCACTCTTGATCCAACATGATGAAAATGAAAAGGAACATGAAGTATAATATTTGATCCTCATACTTATGGATTAAAAACATAATTATACACATATGGAGAAGGTATGTTTAGAAATGGTATTCCCTTCCCAAAGGTTTAAACACTATATGTTGAATAATAAGACCATTATTATTGCTAAAATATGCTCTATGAAATATCTATTGTCTAAATCAACTCTCATAGGTCTCATGGCCAAATGGGTTATGATCTTAAATGAATTTTATGTTGAGTACCATACTCAAAAGGATATCAAGGGGTAGGTCATCACAAATCAACTTCAAAATCTCCTATTATAGATACTCAACCACTCAAATTTGATTTTCCATATGATTCTATTATGATAGTATAAGAAGTGGTATAAAAACCTAAACAATGGGAGTTATACTTTCATGGATCCTTTACTTCCCATGAATCCTAGGCTAGAGTTTTATTGATTAAACTACAAGATGATCTATTTCCTCAAGCATTTCATATTAATTTTAATTGTACAAATAATATATCCAAATATGATGTCTTTATCATAGGACTTCATCCTGAAATATAATGGGATATCCGTTGTTTAATGTTTTATGGGGATTCCCAATTGATTATTAATCAAACCATAGATTGATATTCAACAAGAGATGATATACTTGTACCCTACAAGCACATTATGGAGAATATTAAGAATCACTTCAAATCCATGCAATTTGAACAAGTACCATGGGCCCATAATAGATCTATTGATGCAATGGGAATAGTTGGGTCCATAATACAAATTACCATAAGTGTTATAAAGTATTAGTTTCTTATTGATAACCTTATACAATGTGTTCATGTATTACCATATTCAGAGAGAGCACATTCCATTTTTTATCCCAATCCCCCATCTAAACTACTTTGGTTCCAAGACATCTATAATTATTTTTATGACCATGTTTTTTCACTTGCCCTTTTCAATAATCACCAAAAAATATTCCTTCATTGTATAGCCTATTATACCCTCCTATGAAACATGCTTCATCATAAATGCTATGATGGAACACTCCATTTTTTATCTTCAAGATAATCCAAGCTATCACTTAAGGAGATTCATGAAGGAATGTGTGGGCCCAACACCAATTTTGTAGTCTTAATCAAGAAACTCCTAAGAACAAGATACTACTTTTCCAAGATAGAAATAGATGCTTGTAATTACATTAGGAAGTACATTACTTAACAATAACATGGTAATTTTATAGATGCACCTTCCTTCCCACTCCAACCAATTACTACATTCTGGTTGTTCTCTACATGGGGCCTCAATCTCATTGAGAAAATCAACCTAACCTTTGTTATGTAAAAAACACATTCTCACTACTACCAAATATTTTATTAAGTTGATAGAGTCCATTCCTCTCATTTACATCACCAAGAAGTAAATTTACATTTTTATCCATTACTGATATGGTATCCAAACCTATATTATATCTAATAATGGTAGGTCATTTATAAACTAAGATGTTAAAGTTTTGTGTGCCAAATTCAAAATCAAGCACAAAAAATCCACACCATATA
>JARHVA010000437.1:5195000-5200000 GCA_037957365.1 Torreya grandis | reverse complement strand
ATATTGAGAGACACATAGACCACCACTTGACCATATTCAAATAAAACACCACCTAATACTTCACTAGATTCATCTATGGTGACTAACAAGTTCCCATTAGGATCAAACATTTTTAAAACATGAGCAATAATTAAATTTTCCCTATTAAGTTAAAAAGATTCTTCACACTTATTAATACATATGAAATCATTTTCCTTTTTATACAAGGACATGAGTTGATTTCCTATGTTGGAAAATCCTTCCACATAATTTATGTAATATCTTGTTTGACCCATGAAACTACAAACTTCATGAAAATTATGTGGAAAGGGTGAATCCATAATATCTTTTATTTTAGTTGGGTCTATTGTAATCCCTTATAATGAGATTTTATGTAACATATAGTGCAATGTATATTGAAATAAGGAACATTTAGATAGTTAACCATACAATTTATGTTGTCTTAATCACTTTAAAACTATATTCAAATGTTATATGTGTTTTCCTTCAATCTTTAATTAGTTAAATTTTCATCTAATAACCCTAATACAAAACCATCAAAGTAATATTTAAATACACTATTAAGTAGTTTTATAAATAATCCATGAGTATTTTTAATCCTAAAGGGAAGTATTATGAACTCATATTTCCCATAATGAGCTCTAAATTCTATTTTTTATTATATCTTATTCCTTAATTCTTAGTTGATGATAACCTCATCTCAAATATATATGAAAAAAGATAGTATCCCATTGTGATTGATCACCAATATCATCTTTGCATGGAAATTGGTATCTATTATTAATAGTTGTTTTTCTCAACTCTTTTAATCTATTAAAAATCCAAGATTACCATTCTTATTCTTGAAAAAAACTACTACGACAACCCATAGGGAATCTCTTGGATGAATCAAGCCTTTTGCAATAATTTACTATCATTGAGATTTCAACTTAACTAATTATACTATTGTCATCTTATATGATGATTTTGAATTTGGTTTTTAAATAGGTAAGATATAAATGGAGAAATTAAACTGTCTTTTTGGTGGAATTCCTAGTAATTCTTCAAGAAAAGCATCTATGAAATCACGAAGTAAAGGACAATCATCTATCGTGGGTTCCCTTTCAACTTTAAATTCATCTATGTCCACTAATTAATTGGAACATCCCTTTATTTAAGATCTTTTAATTTATATATCATAAATTTTCCTCATAGTTTTCTCACAATTGACTCCTTTAATCATCATATAGTGGACTTTATAATTGATACATGTGACTAAATTGGCAACATAATCTCGATGTTTCCACAACCAATTGAATCCTAAATTAACATTATATCAACCTAATATGAAAATATATAAATTTAATATTATTTTTAATCCAAAAATATCCAAGTTAGCTTCAAATATACAATAATCAATCCTCCATTCTGCTTGGTTTCCATATTGAGCTACTCAACTATTTTCCATAAAACTATCTTTTCTACACAACTTCTCCAAAATTTAAGGTGTTGAAAAATATTTGGTTGTTTCATTATCTATTTAATGGGAGAGATATAAATTTTCCTAAATCTTCCACTAGGGTCACTTGGAATTTGTCTTAACAGTTGTTTACTACTACATGAATCCTTTGTAGAAAAATTGGTTGATGACTTGGAAACATAAGGGTTTTGAAATTCTATCCATTTTTATTATTAGGGCACCAACTGGTGTAATGATTTCAACATATGAAAAATGATTATAGATAATCAACAAGTTGTTTCCTTAATGTTAAGAGTGAGAAAATAGGAGACTACTATTGAATTCATCACCAACTATATAAGATGTAGAGGAGGGTATCATAGAGTGCTTTACCTCCAACCACAAATAATTCTAGATCATCCACACACCTATCATCCTCTAAGAGTGGCTCCTCCCTTCACTAAAAGGATAATAAAAATTTGATGAAAACAAATAGGTCAATGTATAAGTGAGTCAATACTACAACTACTTCACATAAAATTATGAAATTATGAAAATGAAAAATAACATGAATTTATGCATTCATAATGTATACAAACACGTGATAAAATTCCTATATACATTGCTTATGGCCATAAGTCTAGATTAACAAGAACCCATTTTTGCATCTTAACACAATAATCTATTGAGACATACTGAAACTAACTACTATTTATCCAATCACTTATAAATTGCATCCTTAATTTTACAATATAAATATTTCCCCAACCTATGTCCTAACATTAGCTTGACATCAAATTGTGTCTAGGAAAAAAACTTTTTGATCATCAAAAAGTGTGCATGATATAACATTTTACTCGAGTGTCCCATACCACCCATATAAACTGGTATGTCATTCACACTTAGATGAATGATTACTCAAATAATATTTTATGTTTAGTAACTAATAGAAGTTCCCATGATGAAGTAAGGAATGATAGAGTGAATCACAAATATTGTCATGGTCACGTGGCTTAGTGTTGTTTGACATTGACCCTTGGTGTGGTAGTTTGGAAACTATTGTCTAATCCATCATAGATGGGGGATATGCATGTCTCTAGAATGATGTTAAATACACAATCTACATGCTCTCCATTTTTAGGATACCAAAACACAAACACATGTTGTGTTATGATCAACACACCTTATTGATGGTTTGCCCCTAATGCATATTGTAGACTAATTATAAACATGTCCCATAACACAAGGTTGAATTAAAAATATGCCAAATACAGATTCAATAGAAGAAATGTTTAGAAAGATATGCCTCAAACATAGAAACTAAATCTTATGGTAATATATATATTTCCTCACTTTATTCATCCAAACACCCACTGAACTATGTCTTTTTAAATAAATTCTCATGTGTTATTATTTTATAGTGAGACTATTGCAACATATGGCCTATGTATAATAGTTTTTTCACAACAAATCACTAGATTAATAAATGCAAACTCTAATTACATATACCCATATATTCCTCTCATGGAAAATATATGGGATAATTGTATCTAATTAATATAGTGATTGGAGAGAGATCAAGTAGATATTGGTGGAGATTTGAACCCTTGTAAAAATTTATTTAAAAAAACAAGATTTTCTACACTTGTGGTCATCCTAAAAATTAAACCTTTCTTTAGTTCACCATATAAAGATAATAATATTCAGGGAAACCTACCATAATAAAATCAACTCTCATGATGACTTTGATGACCCTTGACATTAGAAAATGATTCATAAAATATGTGACCACATTGCTTTGATATAACTAACATGCCAATTTGTAATGTCTTCACCACACATAACATTATCTGATGAAGCTAAATTTTTCTTTGGTTCATTATCAAATGAAATTGGGGCCAATTGAGCTCTAAATCACATCTTATACAATTCCAATTTTTGTCTTAGGATTTTTAGATATGATAAATTCTCTAAAATTACCAATCATTCAATTTTTCAATTCATATTTTATTCATGTTAAAAAATATATTTCCACCTCACATAAGAAGAGTTAGATTAAGAGATATTTCAATTGATCATAGCTAGATTATTTTTTATATAATACATACCATGGATAAGAACAAGGGTATACTAGAACCTTCGAATGTTAATGAACAACATGAGCATGTAGAGATACATGACACTACTTAAAAGCATGATAAATATGATCAAGATAACACTGAACCTAATGATCATTAAAAATATATACTCCCACCTATAAGTGGTGAGTACACTGAGTTTATCAAAGCATAAGCTATCGATAATTTTATATAGGTAACTCATGATAAACCTCCAAATCACCATACCATTTTAAAAAACCTTTCGGGTATTGATTTTGCAAACATGGCAAAATCTTTTGAGACTTCTAATCCTATGGAATCCATTAACACAAATTTAGTAGAACCATTAACTATGGGGAAAACCCAAGGGATTCAATTAATTAATATGTAAATTACTACCTAGTATTGGGAACATCTCTTTTGATCATTACACAATATTCTTATCTTGATTTAAAATCCTTTATACATGAAATTTAATATCTATAAACAAAAGTGATACATTTGGATTAAGGTTATTCAGAATATGATTAGGAACTTAATTATCACACTCCATTGCAAACTCCATTGGGATATCACATATCATTATAATATATACCGACATGGTTTGTGCCACCAAATTTTACACTCTATGATAAAAATAGAAACCTCAAATAACATTTGAGATCAGTCCACATAGTATGTTTTGATAATGTGTCCAATGATAAAAATATTGACTAAGTTATTTTTAAGATGTCTAAATTAATATGATTTATAATAATTTTAAAACTTATTACATCAATATTTATTTTTTTAAATCCCTTTGATGTTGATTTTATATCACATTATTCAATTAATATCAGTAAGAAGGTTTCATATGTTCATATTTCTCAACTTGAATAGAAATTTAATGAGTCGATCGCATAATATGTCCTAAGATACAAGATGATGTTATCTAAGATCACAATTCCTATCACTGATAAATAACTCCAAGATATTTTCAAATATATTTTTATACGACCTCTAAATGAGTCCATTGTGTTTAATAAATTCCTCTCATTCATAGATTTGTGCCACATAGTAAAGGAAAGGGAAGTAATATTATTGAAAATCAATAAGCTTAAGTATGCAACCATTTTATATTCTAATACAAATAATTAAATTAAGCTTCCATAAGAGGTGAGTTCCACTAATAATAATTATGATAACAAAATAATAGTAAATGTGGTTTCAATACCGAAAACATACATTGTGTTATTAGTTCGTCGAAGGTGACATTTTACTAATCTACCAAAATATCCATACAATGTCCTCAAAACACTATTGGATTGTAATCTCATATATCTCCCTCTGATTAAATAGGTTGATGTAACTAAGCCTCTTGTAAATATATTTAATTGGAATTACTATTCTACTTGTAGAGAACACCATTGCACACTACAATAGGTGCTTCAATTTAAGACACAAGATTCAAGACTTTATATAGG
>JARHVA010000437.1:4975000-5187500 GCA_037957365.1 Torreya grandis | reverse complement strand
AAATATCAACATTTACTTAAAATTTATTTTATTAAACATCCTCCATATATTTCTTTGCTATCTAACACATGAACATTGCACACATTTATTAATACATACACATTTTAACATGTGGAAAATTTTGTTACGTGTAATTAAAAAAACATGCCTACATGATCAAAAATTGTTTGCGTTCCCAAGACTAATTCCCAAACCTAAAAACACATAGTCAAGTCTGTGTTTTGACTAAAAATAGCATATTTCAACATATAAATTCATAAACACTATGAATTTTATTAATACATTTCATAAAATTAGTACTACAATGAAGAACATGCTCTAATCTTTCCGTGTGTGTGTGTGTGTGTGTGTGTGTGTGTGTGTGTGTGTGTGTGTGTGTGTGTGTGTGTGTTTTATTTTTTGATTATTTTAAGGTTTGCATCTATATAGATTTATAAGTATGTCTTTTTATGCCACTATATGTATCAATTATACATGTTTATATTTATTTATGTATATTAATTTAATTTATTCCAAAAGAAAAAATAATTATATGGCTTCAATCTAGGCCTAATTATATGCACACTAAAAAAATGATTTTTTGAGGTAATTAGGAGGGGTGCAAGTCCGTCTATCAAATTTTTATCAAAATTTTAATGTTTATTTACTTGTAAAATTAAAAAATAAAATATTCATTATTTTTTATATAATAATATAAGTTGTAAACGATATGATCTTATCTAAACTTTCACTGAAGTGTTTAAAATAATACTTAATGATACTCAAAAAATTAGGGGATGCACGACCATCTATTTAGTCTATTTTTATGAAAAATAAGAGTTTATATTTAAATTTTAAATGATTGATCTACTTTTATTTAACCATTTTCATTGTGTGTGTGTGTGTGTGTGTGTGTGTGTGTGTGTGTGTGTGTGTGTGTGTGTGTGTGTGTGTGTGTGTGTGTGTGTGTGTGTGTGTGTGTGTGTGTGTGTGTGTGTGTACTTTATAAACTAGACTTAAAATTATATAACTTATGTTCTTATATCATCTTCAATTTTGAGTGTATACATCACAATTAGTATATACATGTTGATATTTATCATTTTTTAGGTAAAATGTTCATGGGTAACCCCCTTTTAGCCCACCAATTCCCTACACTTACCATATATGAAAACACCATTAAACTGAGCACACCCATAGATAGTTATAAGGAAAAACTAAGTAAAATAAAAGTAATGAAAAAATTGGTGATACATTTCTTACACATATAATTAATGAGACAACATATATGGCAAGAGTGCATTATACACATAATGCACACCCTCCACCAATTTACTATCATTCTCATACATAGGCACCACATCCTTTGAACGGAATCATTGATATATACCATAATTCAATGCCCTCAAGGTGACTCATAACATTTATAGAGCATGATATAGTAAATGATTACTCATATTTTCATTCTTTGTTCATTTGATATCCCATTGATCACCAGCCTATTCATATTATCATGGTTAATAATGGTTCAAACATTAACATGTGTAAAACCACACTTTTCTATCACCTTGGATACATATATCAGTATTTACTTCTCATGACCATAGTAATTAAATGATTCAATGGTCACATTCAAAGTTACATAATGAGATAACATTATCATTATAAATTGGACCAGTACATGTGGCCATCAGATTTACTTTAGTACCCATTGTGGGGGTTTTTATATATTATTAAGATGACCTTTAATTAAACATATTCACACAATCCATTCTATAGTTCACATGTGTTTAAATTATATCTATGCTAAAGAAATTATCATAATTTAGGTTTTTTCAATGAACCCCCCCCCCCCAACAAATATCAATATGGTTCATATACAATAGGTTTTAGTTGAGCCACCTAAAAGGTGAAACCTAATCATAATTTAAAATAATGTATTTATCCTTCTAAGGAGTCCTATCCATGAAAGGAAAATTCAAAAAATATTTGTCACAGATTTTAGAGAGCCTCTCTCCACTCCTCAACATCCCAGATTAATATTATAGGGTACTAAATATGTTTCACATAAAGAGGTAACACATGATTCATACACTCATTGATTTCTTACCAAAATCCATAGAGTTTATCAAGTTGAAAAACACATAAAATATAATAAAAATCACCATTATAGCAGTGACACTTATGGTATAGATGGAATCACTATTTAGATTCTTAACTCAACCTAGTTTAGTTTACACTACAATCACACTTTTAATTAATGGAAGGTCACCATTCTTATCCTAGACATAGGACCCATGGATTGTGAGTCAGTTGTATGACTCATTGGTTAGCATCCTTCTCTATATTTTGGTTTTTATTTTATATCACATATGAAAAATAAACATTTTCTATAAAAAATCAAAATCATGACCTATTAGTGCTTATGTTTAGTCCATCTACATTAGTTCATTTGTTTATAGTTATTCAATAATTAATTATATCTAGTTTTAATATCATATACACTTCAAAAATGTACACAAGTGAGTGAAAAGACTATAAGTTACCATTTATATATATAGTTTCAAGTTATTTCACTATCTTGGACTAAAAAAATGCAAACAGACAAGAGCACCCTATTCAAATAGTAGAACATTTCATTGTTGTCATATTCTAATGGTATTTTCGTAGTGAGCACAAGCTATCAGATATCATATCCAAACAAGACACAGTCCTCTTACATATTGAATATGCATTAACAATCTCATTGGTGGCATCTTATAAAGATGTTTTATCCTTATTTTTCTATCATTTATTTTCATACCTTAGTTCTTTATAATTTATAACACACACACACACACACACACACACACACACACACACACACACATAGATATATATATATATATATATATATATATATATATATATATATATATATATATATATATATATATATATATATATATATATATATATATATATATATATATCACTTATTCAAAAATTTATTTCTTATTGGTTACCTATTTTTTGAGTGTACTAGTGTTACAAAAAAATATGTTGATCAACTACATGTATTCAAGCATGGTTTTTAATTTTAGATCCCCACTTCATATCTTCTGTGTATTATCTATTTGGCTTGTGAACATTTCAAGATGTCCTTGTGCATAGATCAAATACTTCATTATCTGTTTCTATTAATTTGAGTGAAATGTGGATGTGGCCTCTTATCCTTCTACTATGTGATATTTATGTGTTTTGTGTGTACTTTTTATTGTGTGTGTCATGGCCATGACACTTATTCTCTTAATGTGCTTAGTTTCCTATGTCATGATTGACATTATGCATCTTCATAGCCCTTCAATACCATGATTGATATCATGCATATCTCCTCAAGTACTTATATTCAACTTTAAGTACTTAGTTTTGATCACTTATTTACATACCTCATTTTTACCTTCTTTTAATGACATAAAATGATAATTGAGTGATAAGAGTGTTACTTGATACCACTAATCCCTATATTATCCCTAAACCTATCTTAGTTCCTATTTAAACACTTATCCATCCTTTGTGCAGGACACATGTGTCTCTAAACATCCCTAAAGCAATCCCAAACACTCACTTAATATTTTGGCCCTTAGTGCCTCAGGTTCTACCACCTGGACACTAGCACCATAATTTATATAGTAGTGCCCCATGGCACTAGTGTCCCACTTTTGGTGCTATTAAACTTTTCCCTCATTTTGTAACCAATAGATGTATTTTTAAGTGAGAAACCACCTATGGTTGGCCTAAACCTATTTTAAGACTTACGTAATCCCTAAAATAGTATATATACATGAATTTTAGCCCTTTATCCAGTAGATGGAAATAAGATTCAAATTACATAAACAAACTCAAAATAAGTTGTGCACAATAAAGGTTATCAATCCCTATTCTACTCTAATTCTTCATACAACCATATAAATCATTCTTCAGATTACTTATGTTTCTAGTCTCAAACATATTCAAAGAAATCAAGTGATAATTCATACTAGTTTAACTTGCACTTGTACCAAAACTTATGTGGAGAGAACTACATCAAGCTTGATCCATCTTCAAATTAATAGTATGTAGGCAAAACTCATCATAATTGGGTGTTAAGGATTTCTAGCCCACCCAACTAACAACAAACTTTTCTACTTGTGCCATCTAGATTCCCTAAAAACATGGAGGTTTATTGTTTGCATATAAAATCAAACAAAATAGGTCATCTATAGAGATATATAACTCATGCACACAAGAATAACCATGGAAGACCTAGACATAGGTACACCCATAAGGTTGAAATAATTTTACATAGAGGACACTAACACTAAAATAGGGACACTAACACCATATGGTACTACTATCCAATTAGGGAACTATTGTCTAAGAAGGGTTTTAACACCTCCTATTCATGAAACATAGATTAGCATTTATCTCAATTTGTGATCTCCAAGCCTCTCATTTTAGTCAATTTTTGGCTCAGAACTTGCTTACATTAGTTATTAATTATTTTATAAAGGACAAACTAATTAAATTATATTACAAATTATTGGTTATATTTATTACATATTTATACTAAGTAAATTATATTACAAATTAGTGGTTGTATTTATTACATATTTATATCGTAATTTACTATACTCAGCCCTTTAATAACCTAAAATTTACATCTACTAAGTCCTGAACAGTTAAAGAATTTAGTGAACCTAACTTGCTTCAAATATTTAATCAACCCTAACCCTAGATAACCTTAGGTTTTATGTTCCAACCTTCTAAGACCACACTCATATTTTAGATCCCTCTATTTTTTGACTTGTATTTCATATAACCACGATAATAATAATAGATGAAGTTTATCAATTTTTAATACAAAATTTTATAACTTCCTTTGCATGCTTGTTTCCTTTCAATTAGAATGAATTCAAAGATTATATAAACACATATGTACATGATGCTTTATATAAGTCAAAATTTATGTCATATTTCATTATATCTCTAGCATGTTATTATTCTCTAATGTGGAATTCAATTAAGAAATAAATCCTTACATACATAGAGGATCAATTACAATATAGTTTGTTGGACTTAATCCATAAATTTAATAACCTAAAGAACATGCTTAATGTTTCAATGTCTTATCCTCTACATAGGAAAGAATATTTTTCTCCTCTTCATCTCCATGAGGGTGATAACTACTTTTCCTTTAACAAGGTCCATGTTATCACTCCTCAATAAGATGACACAACTTAAACTATTGTTCTATTAAAGGTAAAAGTGAGTTTTGAAATGGACACAACCCATTAAAAATATCCACCAAATTAACCAAAACCAACCATCAAAATACAACCAAATAAAAAAGAGTACAAAAACCAAAAACAACAGATAAACAACACTAAAATGGTAGTTTCATAGTATTAGTTCAACATCAATGATTATTTTTTCACTCATCATATGTATTTATCCAAATTTTTATCATACTTTCAAAGTCAATATCCAATCCATTGTCCATTTGTTCCTGATCAAAAGTAGAAGCTTCACCATTACTCTTCTTCTTTTGGAAACTATCATTACCTTGAGTATTAGCATTGTTGAACAATCGTGCCAAGTCCTATATACTTTGCATAGTATTATTAACCGTCACTTTACTAAAACTTACCAATGGATTTAGATTTTGATTGAGTTTTTTATTTTCATTTTCTAGCCTAATCATTCTTTCCCTCAAAGTATCAATGTCAGTAGACATCTCAATCTCTCATTCTTTTGTATAATACAAAACATCCTACTTTTTGAGATTTCTCACCTCTTGTTTATGCCTAGAATGATCTTTAATAAACCATTTCAAGAATACTTTATGTAGGTTGACCTAATCTTCTAAACTTTAAAACTTAACCTGATGAGTCGTAATGTCCTTAAAGAAATCAAAATCCATCTTTACCTAAGCTTTATGAATCATGTCTTCAGTAGTCTCCTTACTATTCTTATCCTTTTCAATAATCTTATCACACCTATGTATGCCCAAATCCTGACTCATCATTTGAACCATATCATCTATATTCACCAAGGTACTATGAAGTGTAGCCTATGTATTTTCCTAAATCTGATTTCTTATCTTATAAGTATTGAGACTATTAGTACCAAAAACTTGATTAACCACCTAAATTGTATCAACCCTATTCTCACCTTCCCCTTTAATATTTTGATCAAATTGAACATCCACATTCTACCCTACCATATTAACCACCTCAGTGGTATCACCCTCAATATTCTCAAGAATATTATGATTGTTATCAAGATCAATTATATTAATTCCACCATATGCATTATCAACATTATAATCCCCATCAATCCATAAATTCTTAAGAGGATGAGATATGCTCCTACTTCTTAAATTCCTATTTGGGGTAGATTTCTTAAGGCCATAAACATGAAATATATATTTATTATCTTTCATAGAACCCTTAAGCTCCATTTTTTATTTCTCCCAATCTCAATTTGTGGGGAAGGATATTGAGCATTAAAAAAATTATAAATCAAGAAAATCACACCATGATGCAATAGTTCTATTTTCCTACCTAATTGAACCTCCTTCACATAATGCTCAAGAGAATACGAAATATAAAATGGAATGTTTACTAGTATATGATGTCTCACATAATTTATAAATGGTAGATGATAGTAGTACACAAATTTATATTTTCCATCAAGTGTGACATACCTAATAATATTCTCAACGACCTCCTCAAATGGAACTAGGAGATCTTCCCAATTGAAACCTCCCTGAAAATCATTCAAGGTTTCATTACCAACCAAGAATTTTAATTTCTCCTCCTACCCAGTAGACAATTTAATATATTTAAACTCCTTAATGTGAAGACCCATCACTATAGAAAATATATCCTTTATTATCTCCATGGAAATATTCTTGACGGATTGAGTGAAAAGATGCATGTTGTATCCATAAAGTTTTTCCATAAAAGAAGCCAGACCCCCAATTTTCAAAATACTCCATACCTCATCTATTTTCTTCTCTGAATCTTCATTCATAGGTCCAATCCTATTCTAAAAACCCTCATCTTTGTTGTTCCTTTATTGTTTTATACAATACCTTTGTTCTTCTTGGTATGTTGTCTTTTTCCAATAAAAAAAATATATGCCAAAGCCTCCAACTCTCATTCAAAATCACTCCTTCTACACACTTCTAAGGGAAGTAGTGATGATCATTCCACATGATATAATTATTATCTTACACATCATCCATAATCATATTAAAAATACCAAAGCATAAATACCAAGTTTTTCTAGGGATAAATAACCCCTTATGAGAATCTTGCTTACATCTTGCAAATGTCATGTTTTTCATTATTAATAATTTCATTAAAATTATTGGGCATAATATCTAATATTCTCCAAATGTTAAAAAAATTAGAATTAACGGCTCTATTTCCAAAATTATCTACCAACATAATCCCCTCCCTTTAGGTATGTTGAAAATTTATGTTTTCAAAACTTATGCTAACATGTAAAATTTCACTAATATGATCAATAGACCATGACACCATTGCTTTATTATTAAGACAATTAGTAATATGAGAGAATATCTCTCAACACATAAGCACTTGTATCCCAACTTAATAGCAACCTGCATACCCCATAAATCTACAAGAGCCTCAAAGAATTGATTGGTTTAAAATCCCATACTACCCTCATAGGCCAAAATAAAATATCCATAATGATCCCAAATTATACCCCCTCCTAAAAGACAGATTTCCTTTTGATGATCCATCAAAATTAAGTTTATCCATTCTGTTTAAGGGAACATCCACGTTATATCCTTTCTCAAAGTTATTTTGGGATAAATTATAGTACTTTTATCAATATCAATATTCCAATCCTTAGTTAATTTTTTTTTCAAATGGCAGAAAAGGATCTCTTTTCTTCCATTTAATATTTTTGAAGTTATCCTGTATCATTAAAAAAAATTGATTATAAACTATGTAGAAATAACTTTGAATATTCTTGAAAATCCCATTGTTCCTTTCTTTCCAAGTCCCCCATAACCCAAGGAAAATGCATATTCTAAAGCTCCCTAAGATCTTTATTATAAAAAAAAGGCAAGACTTGGATAGCCAAGCCTCCATAATATCTAGAAGGAAAACCTAAGCAACTTTGAATTTTTTAAGTAAGAAGCTCCAAATTTGGAACACAAAAGTACATTCCATGAATATGTGATTCACTAATTCCAAATCATTTTCACATACAACACATCTATTGACCACATAGAAACCTCTTTTGGATAATTTATCCAAAGTAAGAAATTTATTTTGAAGACTCAACTAACAAAAAATATCAATTTTTGGAATCAATTTTTTTTCCAAATTTTCCCCAATGGTTTCCATATATTATGCATATTTAAAAGATTCAAGTATATAGATTTCACTTGATAGATACCATCACAATAATCTCTCCAAATTAACTCATCCTCCCTTTGTAGGTTTGTAATATAATTTAATTGTAAAATAAAATTAAAATCTTAAATAATAATAATAGAGGTATCCTCAATACCATTCCCCAGAGATAGCAATTTTCACTTTTTATAACCATTGCAAACATGTATATAACCAAATACAAAATACCCATAAACAGAAGATATAGTAGGGGCAATTTGATTCCAAGCTTGTATATAATCTAAAGAGAAATCAAGAATCCAAGGATCCCTCCAAAATATTATGTTTTGACCATTGCCTAGCTTCCGTTTACATCCCCTAATCAAAGTATCTTTATTTTTGGGAAAGAAATTCCAAATCTTAGAACCTATGATATTCAAAGCTTCATATAAGAAATTTAATGGAGATCTATTATCAAGATACTTTGCACAAAATATCTTAAACTAAGAAGATGGTTCTTTAAGAAATTTCCAACAAATCTTAGAAAGTAGTGCCTTATTCATCAATGATAATTTTCTAATACACAATCCCACATAAGTTTGAGGAAGACAAATTTTATCCCAAACCACCAATGGGTGTTTATTACTAACTTCCACTCCCATCCACATGAATCTTTTCTGAATTGTATCATTTTTTTCTTGAATAGCCTTAGGTATTTTAAAAAGAGACATAATATAAATAGGGAGCCTTTGAAGCACACTCATGCTAATTAATACTCTACCTACTTGTTTAAGAATTTCCCCTTTCAAACTAGAAAGATTTATCTAAAATTTGTCCAATAAATGATACCAAAACTCATTTTTCATATTTCCTTAAAAAAGAGAAATACCTAAATATATTGAAGGGAGATCACTGATATGACAATCTAGAATAATTGCAATATTTATTTGATGAAGGCTGAGAGTATTAATAAATAATAAATCAATTTTTGAATAATTAATCAATTTTTGAAAACAACTAAGTGTTTATCTATAATTAGCTTAATTTATTTTGCCTCTCTTATCAAAGCCTCTACTAATATAATCATATCATCCACAAATTACTGATGAAGAGAAGGCATAGATCTTGAAGATGGTTTAAAACCCTTCAAACTACCTTGTTCAATAACAGCCAATAAATTTTTCCTTAATGAATATGCCATAATTAAAAATTAAAAAGGAGATAAAGGATCCCCTTATTTTATTTGCCTCTCACTTCCAAAAATATTATACATAATCCATTGAGTATTAAAGAAAATAATGTATTAGAAATGAAACTATAAATCAATCTTATGATATGTCTATGAAACCCAAATTTATGTAGAACTAAATCCAAAAAAACTGAATCTACCCTATCATATGCTTTATCCATATCAATCTTAGACACTATACCATATTTTTTACTATTTTTAGAGGAGTGAACCATCTCATAAACCATAATTATTCCATCATGAATATTTCTACTAGTGTAGTCATATAAAATGTGAAAATTGGTAACTTGAATGTGGATAAAGACACCGAACTCGTAGGTCCCTCTTGCTTTCTCTCATGACCCTCATAGGCATATTTTTACTGATTCCTAGTCATTCATAACATTTAAGACTTGATCCTATCTAAGCCAAACTTATCTTTCCATGATAGATCCATCCCCCTAGGTCTTTTTTTCTTAGGACAATAGCACCATACTAAGAATATAGCATTGGTGCAACTTTTTTCCACTTTTGATGCTCTTTTCTAAGGGTATTTCTAACCCCAACTATCAATTTCTTTTAGTTTCCCATCTTTCTCCTTGTCAACCTAATGCGAGTACATTCAACTCATGACTAATATATCCCTATAAAATCCCATTCAAAGATCATAAAGGGTTGGAAATATCACTAAGAAAGGAAGAATACAAGCAATACTACTCAAGTAATATTCCCTATTCTTTACATATAGCCAACCGATACACTTACAAGCTTATTCAAAATGTTACACCAGTCCCTAGCCACCTCAAGCACATCCAGTTTATCATTTTGCATCTTCATACACTCAATAGCATAAAACACATCAGGTCAGATAACTACACATGGTCTGACCCCTCTTTAGATTATTTGTATGTAGGCAACATAACCACATAAAAGGTACAAATCCACGTCTAGTGAATCTTACACACACTAACCCCCTTCTTTCTTGAGATTGGTCAAAGTGCTAGGAGAATAGGATATTAAGACAGAATATACTATATAGGGAGCTTTACATACTTTCAACTATCAAAAACTTCATAGATAGGGTCACACAAACTTGGCAAATAAAACCCAAAAAACTCAGATCCTCAGAACAATAGTGGTAGAGGTAGACTACAATGCCAATGCCACTCCTATCCACTTTTGGTGATCATATCCAATCATAAATTGAAGGTCAAATCTTAGTTTTTCATAGTATCCTAATCCTACATAGTGAATATAAGACCCTACCTCAATCATATTAGTCAGTTTCTAGCTAAATCTTCTTTTGTAGCTCTTGTTACTATTTATAGAAATTTCAAAATTGCAATATAATTTATATAAATTGATAGCTTAATTATTGTATATTTATTTATTGATTTCCTATTCCAAACCTTTAACTAAATTATGAATAATACACTAATATTCCCAAAATTATTAAATCATTTGGTGAACCCAACTTACTTTGATTGTGCACAAAAACCTTAAAAACACTGGGGTAAATTTCCTACTAATTTTTCCTATATTTTCCTAATTTTTTACCTATATAATAAAATTATAAATTCACATTATTTTAAAATTTCATAGTAATTTTAAAATAGTTTTCTTTCAAACCTTAGTTGTCTACACTAGGTCCTAGTATTTTCTCAGTAATTTTCTAATAATTTTCTAATTTTTTACCTACATAATAAAATAAAAAATTAGCATTAAATTTTAAAATTTCATGGTAATATTAAAAAAAAATATTTCAAACCCTAGTAATCCATACTTGGTCCCGGTAATTTTCCAATATTTTTTTGATTTTTTACTATAATATTTAAATAAAAAATTCACTTTAAATCTCAAAATTTCATTGTAGTTTTTAAAAAATTATCTTTCAAAACCCTAGTTACATATACTAGGTCACGTTTAATCACAAAATTTATAATAAATTTCTTATTTTGTACTTGCATATCTAATTCATCAATTCACTTTCAATTTCAAATTTTCATAGTAATTTTTCAAAATAATTATCTTTCAAACCTTAGTTGCATATACTAGTTTATATTATCTAATTGAGGTATCACCTTACATGTGTGCCAACTTCATATCATTTTATGCATATTTCAATCCCTTATTTATATTATATCCATTTAGTATTTTCTACTACTATCCAAGTTGTTTTTCTTATGCCACATAAATTTCTTGCATCTCTTCCTTCAAGACAAAGTGCAAGACTTAGTAGTAGTCTTCTTGAATTCACTAAAATTGTGGCAACTCGACCATATACCATGGATAGACAACTGACTCAGGTTCCTATTATAGATTCTACACATCTATAATACACTAATTTCAATACACATATTTATGATAATGAGTAGTATGAAAATAATAATGATGATGTACACACTGATGATCATGCTCCACCACATTGGACTACTAATCAACTTCCACCAATTTTTGATAATGAAGTTGCCCTCAACAAAGATTTGATCTTACAATTTTTTTGAGAAAGATTCCCAGACTAGCCTTGAGATCATACTCTTATCTTGCAATCTATCATGGAGATTAAAAAGGCTAAGCAATTTGAATCTTCCATTCCCTTCGAGAAACCAATTAAAAATGACACTACAGGGGCAACTATGTCTCAAAAACACCCTATAATAGCCCAACCTACCTCTATGCCACTAGGTACATCTAGTACATCTTTGTCTCCTTATGTGGTAGCCATTGTCTAAGATATAACATCTCTTCAATCCAAGGTGATACATCTTGAGCAAGGTGCCTCTATACCTATGCATACTTTGGATTCTTTTACTCTATTACATAAACCATTGGCATGTCACATTACTTCTAAACCCTTTCCACAACAATTTTTTCAACCCAAGATTACTCTATATGATGGAAAGCATGATCTAGAGACATATTTGATAGATTTTCATGTAGCATGCTTGGACTATGTACCTAATGACTGACTACTTACCAATTATTTCCACAAAGATTAAAGTATTATGCTTTACAATGGTTCTATATTGTACTAAATCAGTTGATCAATGATTTTAATCCTTTAGCTGATATGTTCCTAGCTCATTTCAACATTAACATTGGTGATAAGGTTTTATATGCTCAAGTTGAATAACAAAAACAAAGGTCAAATGAGCATCTCATAGATTATGTTCTCTTATATAAGACTATTTTGGCTAAGATGACTAGCCCCATGGCCAATCAAGAGTTACAATATCTCTTTGAAAAAAGTCTTCTACCAGCTTTACATGAATCAATTATGTTCAAAATATTCTCTTGTTTCACTAAATTATGTCACATACTAAAGGAATGAGAAGCCAAACTAATTTCAATGAGAAAACTCAAGTATACAAGTATCTCAAAAATAAAAAATAAACGTAACAACAAAGCCCCATATAAAGTCAAGGTCAATGATAACAAGATTTAAAATCAACTAATAGTTAATGCAGCTTTCAATCCCACTTCCTGAGTGGTTTTATTACCACCTCCTTAATGAACCTTCACCAATCTACCAGTTTCTCTAGCCAAAGTTTTATAGTAGCTAATGAGATGTAACATCATATTTTTCCCTCCTATTTGAGAAGTTGACCCAAAAACGTCTCTTCCATGTGGATATTATTAGCATGCATTTTGTGGCTTTTATAAGGACCCAGGTCATACAATAAATAGATGCGTCAATTTGAGACACAAGATATAGGATTTGATAGATGGCAATCATATTGATCTTGGAACTTTAGTTGATCCTCCTTAGGCAAAGTAAACATAATATAAAGCTTTGAAAATTATAATATCCCTTTCCATAGCATTCTAAGTAAGAGACAGGGGACACATCAGGGGTCCTCCATGCATATCATACACATCCACCACCAGATACATATAGGGCACCTTCAGTTGAGACACATCCTTTGAGTAACATTATTGTTGTATATAATTCTAGAGTTCTAGCTGAACCTTCCATCTCCTTCTCAGAGCAGGATATCATCAAGGATGATTCAGATTATCATGCACTCTTTATTAGAGCTTACATCCATAATCATCCTATTCATATTATTCTCATAGATAATGGATCCGGTGTACACATGTGTACTATGACATTATTACTACATTTGGGATATTCAAAGTAGTATATTACCTTGATAAGCATAGTTATTAATGTATTTATTGGGCACATACAAATTTCATTAGGTGAGATTTTACTTCCTCTATAGGTTGATCCAACACATGTGGCAACACCATTCACTATAGTTCCCAATGCTAGAGTTTTTGATATTCTACTTGGTTGACCTTGGATTCAAAAAATTTGAGTAGTACCTTCTATAATTCATATATGCATGAAATTCATTAACATTAATTAGGTTATTATAGTTGGTGGAGTTCTATATGAGTTACCACTCCCTATTTTAGAGCCATCTATTATTCAGCTACATTGTTCAAACATAGGGTAGTATCATTGAGATCTCATGTATCTACTCACATAGCACATGTTCAGGGAGCTTCTCCTAATACCATATGGGTCCCTAAGATCCCTATAGTTTCATCCATTTCTCAAAGTTATAGGGGGACCCCACACTAAATTTCTACTTAAAAATTTTTAGAGAATTTACATCATATATAGCTTTTAGATCCATAGTCTTAGCAGTTACATTGTGCTTCATGATCACACATAATTCCTCTTATTGATACAAGACACCATAATAGGGTGTCTCCCATGAGACTCATCATTTAGTATCATCCTTTCCTAGCTTACTTGTACATAGTTTCCCAGTTTTACCTATATATAGTTTCTATTACTTGATTTTACATAACTCAAATATATCAAAAATTCAAAAACATTCAAATATATAAATAATGCAAAAACATTAAAATATTTCAAAACATAAAAACATGCAAATAATTCAAAAACACCAAAAAATATTTTTATTGTACACATCATCCATGATTTACATTTCTACTATCATGCTAGACTTACATTTTATATTATATGTTATTGTTTTTATTTATTTATCTACATCACCATGGTTCACTTGATCTTCTTTGAGTGTTTGTAGTGACATCTAGATTCTTGATTGCTTCACTCTACTCATTAAGGGGTCATCCTACATCTACATTCAAGACTTACATTGATATATTTACCCATTGGGGTCATCTTATACATTACTACACCACCTAGGTTATGTCATTCTTACACCACACACTTAGTTATCATGATGATGTACATTATTTAATAACTTACATAGATTACTATATCAATACTCACTAGTATATAGCACTTGTGTATTTCTTATAACATACCTAGTCTTGTAATAACATGTCTTGCATACTTTCCCTCTTCCTTTGATTAGTTATATTTGATTGTATTTCTTGTTATTACATGCTTGCCTTTCTTAATTTATATAGTTAGATTGTTTGTATTTCTCAGTTCTTATTTTGTCTCCTGTATGTACCTTAGGACATTTGCTAATTTCCCTTTTTTTATTCTTGTGTGTGCCTTAGGACATTTACTAATGTCTTTTGCCTGTACTTTTCTATATAATTTTGTATTTCATGTCAACCTTGCTTGTTTCAATTTTATGTGTGTGCAGAATTTGAACATGCCTTGTATACTTGATTTCTAGTGTGAGTGACATGTGCCCATGTCCCTTGTTTGCTTGGCCCCTTAGCCACCCTTGTATTCTTCTTGTTTCTCATCATGTGTGCTTGATGTTTGTTTGCTTCTCATCATTTGAAATGTCATGACCCACATCATGCATTATCTTACTTTCTTGGATGTCATGATGGACATCATGCTCCATCCCTCCTTGACAACTAAAAACTAACTATACTTACACTTCCGTTTCTAGTTCAGTACTTTGTACATAATATTACATTGTTATATCTATCTAGGCATACCCCTATTGATCTAAAAATCTCTCAATATAAACCATGTTATATCTTGAGATATCTTATCAATTTTCATTTCTATATCATGTATCTTTGTAACATAACACAATTGTAGTGCTCTTTCTTCTAAGGGTAGTCATTGTAGGGTCTTCATTCCTATCCTCGAAAGAGGGGGAAATAAATAAGGGTTGTGTCACAGATATTAGAGATCATAACCATCAAAATAGTAGTATTTAGAACACCCAAAACAATAATCAAACATCAAATCAATCAAAATACACCAATCAAATAGTGAAAATATCTAAACAATCATCAAATTTGGCTTAGGATAATAGTGCTAAGATTAGACTATAGCACCAATGCCACTACAATATATTTTCTATGTTCATGTTCAAATAGTAGAAAAACTAGACTTTCTAGAAGCAGGTAGAAAAGTATGTTTAACTACTATTTTTCACAATCAAACTAGTTTAAAATTAGTAGAATTTAATACAATTTTGCTCATAGAATCTAGATATAGGGGGCATCATGCACGGTATGATGGATCTCACTTCTAGTTTTAAATACGGTAGATGGTATAACTTCTAGATTATAGTCTATGTTGCAGACACTAGTTATTAGGGTCAATGTGTGTGGTACATTTTTTTTCCTTTTAAAGATCGGTATTACCTAGGCATCTCAGTAGTTGCATTCTATATTCCATTTTTAGGTGTTTGACATCATTTTAAATTAGATTTCATTTAATCATAACCTCCACATTTTAGAATGGCTTTCATACAAGCCTAGTACACCAGTCTTGGAGTGGATTCTATATAAGCTAAATATTCATCTTTCAGAGTGGCCAAAAGTGGCCTAGTTTCTAACATACATTCAACTATCCACACCAACATTGTCAGATTATATAACATTCATGGGATTTAGGAGCCATCTCACATGACACACATTTCATATCAAGATAAATTCATAGCTTCACTTTATAGGGCAATGATGGATCCAAAGGACTAGCTAGCCTTTGTATTCTTGAGCCACCTACTCAGAGGGATTGGACACATAGTCTAAACATTAATAAACACACATATGACCACCTAGCTTCACTTAGTGGGTGATGATGAAGCCAAAGGGATAGCTTTACATTCTTGAGCCACTCTCAAGGAATTGAGCACTCAGATCCATTTGTAATATCACTCTTGGTACAACATCATCCAACATTACTTAATATTACCCAGCATCAGTCACTATCACAATAGGTTTTATATCGGTCTGCATACCTAGTGAGGTGTATTCCTTCCTTTCTCTTCCTCTTTCTCTTACTTATATTTGTACGTTCTTATTTTAGATATAGTGTATCTAGTAAGGACTGATCTACTCTTTAATTTTCTTGTAGATTTACACTTCTCAACGTGTTCTCTCTATGCACACCTAGCATCACATAGCTTCATGATATTCATCCTTTTTAGGTAGGTTCAAGTACACCTTTTATTTTTCCTTTATCTTAGTATTTCACTTTTTTACATCACTAATATAAAGGGGGGCAAAGGTATTCATATAAAATGTGAAAATTGATAACTTGAGTGTGGTCAATGACCCCCAAGCCATAGGTCCCTCTTTCTTTCTCTCATGACCCTCATTGGCATCTTTTCATTAATTCCTAGTCATCCATAGCCTTTTAGACTTGATCCCAACTGAGCTAGACTCCTCTTTCCATGACACATCCATCCCCCTAGGTCTTATCTACTTGGGACAATAACACCACACTAGGACTATATCACTATTGCCACTTTTATATACTCTCTATGCTCTTTTCCAAGTCCATGTCTGGCCCCAATGGTAAAAAACTTTTGGTTCTCCATCCTTCTCCTTGTCAGCCTAACATGAGTACATTCAACCCATGACGAATAAATCCCTATAAAATCATGTTCAAAGATCATTTAGAAAGGGTTGAATAATATCACTAAGCAAGCAAAACCACTCAATAAATCTTCCTTATTCTCTTCATAAAGTTAGCCAATACATTTAAAAATATTATTCAAATCCTTACACTAGTTCCTAGCCACCTCAAGAACATTTAGTGTAGAATTTTGCATCTTCATAAACTTAATTTCACAAAGCACATCAAGTGGGAGAACTACATATGGCTTGATCCCTCTTTTGAGTATTAGTATGTAGGTAGCATGCCCACATAAGCGGTGTCAATCCAACTCTAATGAATCTTACACACACTAAACCCCCCCCACCTCTTTCTCAAGATTGGTAAAAGCACAAGGGAGCATAGTTTTTTAAGATCAAATATACTCTATAGGGAGGTCTATAGAATTTCAATTATTAAAACTTCATACACAGGGTCACATAGACCTAGTGAATACAGCCTAAAAATCTTAGATAGTTGTTATAGTAGAGGCAGAGATGGACTACATTACTAGTGCCACTCTTGTCCACTTTTAGCACTCATTTCCAATCATAAAATCATGGTTAGATCTTAGTTTGCAATAATGTCCCATTCTTTCACAGTGAATATCAAACCATGTCTCAACCATATTAGTCACTTTCAAACATAGTCTTCTTTTCCATCTCTTATTACTATTTCTAAAAAGGTCAAAATTGCAATCTAATTTAAAAAAATTGGTAGCTTAATTATTGCATATTTATTTACTAATTTCCTATTCTAGACCTTTAACTAAATTAAGAATAATACACAAATATTTCCAAAATTGTTAAATCAACCAGCAATATAGCCTCCCTAATTAGATGAGATTATTTTATCCAAAAAACATTTTATTCTCAGAGCCAATATTTTAGTAAAAATCTTATACATAGCATTGTACATAATAATAGGTCTAAAATCTTTGAAATGAGATGCTCCTATTTTCTTTGGTATAAGAGAAATAAATGTATTATTTAATTCTCTAATCAATTTATTACAAGAAAATAATTCATTCCTTATTTCCCATACATCCAATTTTATAATACTCCAAAAAATTTATATGAAAGCCATAGGTAATCCATCAAGACTAGGTGCTTTGTCTTTGTTCATAGAAAAAACTACAACTTGAATTTCTTCTTGTATTACATATCTCAATAAATTATCATTTTTAGTATCAAAGATAAGCTTTAAATTATATTCTAGAAAATTATAATTTTTTTCTATATCCAACTTAGAATTAGTAGCAAACATTTCTTTGAAATATAAAACTACCTTTTCTTTTATATCTACTAGATCATAGTGAATAATTCCATTATCCACAATAATCTTAGTTATACAATTATGAATTTTGTTCTTTAATGTATTCAAATGGAATAACTTTGTATCTCTATCTACCTCATGTAACAAAGTTGCCCTTGATTTTTGTCTCCAAAAAATCGCTTCTCGATTTAAAATAAAATGGTAATCTAATTATAGTTTTTACTCCTTATGAATAAGTGCCTCAATAAGACCATAGATGTAATACTCTCTTTAATATTATTAATCATAATTTTTTAAATAATATCCTTCTATCTGAATATATTCCCATAAAACTCATGATTACATATTTTGATTTTCCTTTTCACAGTATTTAATTTATGTACAAATATGAACATAGCTATACCGACTATCTACACATTCCACCATTCAAAAATTCTATTTGTTAAATCTGAGTGATAAAACCACATATTTTTAAATTTGAAAGGATACTTTTGATTTTTAAACCTATCTAAAATATTAAGCATTAAAGTATTATGATTAGAGCCAATCCTTGTCAAATAAGATAAATAAAAGTCCTAAAAACTAAACCAACCTAGGGTAATTAAAACCCTATCTAATATTGTTTGTATTAGGTTTACACCTAATATTTTATTAGACCAAGTATACAAAGAACCTCTTAATTCAATATCAAACAATCCATTGATTATTATAAACTCATCCAATTCCTCCATGCTTTCTGATGGGAATTGAAGTCCCCCTTTCTTTTCCCCAATATAAATTGAGGTATTAAAATCCTTGACTAGCATCCATTCATATTCCTTATAATTATCTATGAAGTACCTCAGCTCAAGCCATAGTTTCTTCCTACCATTAAGAGTTTTAGGAGCATATATATTAGAGAGAATCCAGGAGAAATTATGAAAGATATCAGTAAATAAAATTACTAGATGATTCCTATCTTGGATTAAAATTTTCCCTTAAATTTTCTTTCCATTCCAAAAAGTAGCAATGCCTCCTGAATTCCCCTCTGAACCAACACTAGCCAACATATCTCCTTTCCACAAAAAATATTTTGTACTCTATAACACCTCCTTTTCCATTTTAGTTTCCTAAATAACCATAGTATCTAGTACATTAGCTTTCCTCAAATATTTGAATATTCTATGTTTACTAGAATGATTCAAAATCCTAATATTGCAAGATAAATCCTTCATGATTCATGTTTATTCCATTGCCTAAAGGATTCCCTGATAAGTTTAATATTTAGAATAGATTGAGAGCCATTGTCTAAATCATTTTTAGTTTGATTTTTCATTGTCTTTGTAGATGAAAATTGTAATATCCCCAATTTCCCCTCAAATCTGAAACTGGATATTTTCCTGACTATCTTTTTGTATTTTGCTTGTTAGATATTTTGCATGAGTAAAAATGCTATTTTGCAAGATAAATTCAAATAAACAAATAAACCACAGTAAATCTCTTAATTGGCAAATCAGTGCTCTTATTATTCTTCAGAATGATTACAATAATGAATCTCTGGCACGCATATAAAAGAATACAAATATCATCTCAAAACCTAATCTTTTACAAATCTGAAACGGCTCTGATACCACTGTAATATCCCCAACCAATAGGGATATTTGATCGACAAAAGCTCTTAATTGCTTTTTTGTATTTCTACAAAATATCTTCAAATAGATAAACAAAACATAGTATAGTATTTATTTATTTTCTCATATGCTTACAATAGAGGTCCTCTGTCAAGTATATAAAGAATAAAATAGAAACGGCCTTAATAGCTTGAATATTCTACAATCTGGGAAACAAATATGGATCTGGTACGTCTCAGCCTGCTGTGTCGAAAACACAGTCGCCGATGTTGGTTATATTGCCGTCATCGGTCGACTGGGGTCGTTAACCTACCGACGTTGGTGATGGGTCGGCTGATGTCGATCTCTGTAGGTCTCTGCCTGTCGATGCTGGTGTCTGAACTTTCTGCTGATGCATACGGATTTTCACATAACTGTACGGACTTCGTACGGCCACCAAAATAGATTGATCATGATCTAAAGAACTATGGGCCAATACAAAAGATCTATATCTGGATATTTATTGAATCAAAAACCAAAATAAAGAAATACCTGTGAACCCTTGTGAAAGCTTCTGTATGAAGTTATCTCTCAAACTTGTAACCCTTGTGATAACTTCTGTATGAAGTTATCTCTCAATTTGGCAATAGATCAACTGATCTTTCACAACCTCTGAATCGCACACAATGAAGAGTTGACATTCTTCAATGCAAATGGAATCTTGGAACCCTTGGCTTAGTCTTCACAGAAGAATTCTTAGCAAAATCAATAATCAATTCATGAATTACAAACTCTCCCCCATGAGAAACCCTTATACCCTCCAAAGGTGTGCTTGCTAAAATTAGATTTCCTCAAATTAGAACTTGGGGTTCTTAAATTAGAATTCCTCAAATTAGAACTTGGGATTCTTAAATTAGAATTAGGGTCTTAAAATTAGACCAATTCTTAAATTAGAATTAGGGTCTTAAAATTAGACCAATTCTTAAATTAGAATTGGGGTCTTAAAATTAGACCAAATAATTAATAATTAATAATTAATTAATATCTAATTTATAATTAGACCAAATAATTAATTAATTAATATCTAATTTAAAATTAGACCAAATAATTAATATTTGATTAAATCAATCAAATATTAATATCTCCCTCAATACATGTCGGATCCTCGAACCGTCTGAAGCTGGTGAACTAGGGAGTGATTCCGCACATGATCATGCCATAACAAGGATGGTCTGCTGAGTGCCAAATATCCCTAAATAATAGGAGCTTAGGCAAACATGTCCGAAAGACCTCAAATGAAAGCCAACTGTAGGAATTCTGCTAATCAAAGCCATGCCAAGCTCCATCAAGACCCTTTATCCATCCTCTCAGCCTACGAGGGTTGCATAATAGGCTGATCATCAAGTCTGATGATGTCCACTAAAAAAGGGGACATGACAATCCGCCCCTCCTAAAATTGCTTGACCCCAAGCAATCACGGAACAATGAACCACTCGATCCACCTGGATCCTAAATGTAGTCATGATCTACACTACGGTCAATCAACGCACGTTCCTGTAATATCCTCTGAAATAGAGCAAAGAGGAATCCATGATCAAACTGGTGAATGCAACTCAACCAAACTCCAAGATCATAAATACCATATACACATTCCACCATGCTATGTGGAAGGCACACTCCAACTCCACAATAACTCCCAAATGGAAATACACTAAGTGTGGAGAATCCACACACTGTACCTCTACGGTAATCAACATATCGCTGCAGATCACTAGTCACGGTCTCATCACCCAAACTCTTTCTCATCACCCAAATTCTTATGCATCACTGATAATGAAGAGACATCACATACTGGATAGCAAGAACACAAACCCAATCTAATCTCTAAAGTACTACCATCCATACTCTGCGAATTAACTCCAAAGCTCATATCAACATATAGAGTATTAAAAATTGTAGCATCATTATCCGACTCCTCCATACCAAAAGAAACTGCCAAAGAAACTAAGTCCTCAAAACTGTCAACTACATTCTCCTAGGTGACATCTGCAATAATCAGATCCTGGGACTCTTCTACAATCTCTATCATATCTGAGAGATCATCAACACTCAGTGTACTAACATATGAGCACACCTCCACACTCTGAATGCAAGCATCAGACTCATCCTCATTTCTCTCAGAATCCTGGTGAGCCACCTTCATTGCCTCTACCTTAGGCTCTGAAGCCTCTGCCTCTAACTCCTTAGAACTATCACGCTGTTTGAAATCTTTGGATTTTGAATCATCATAATACTCCCATATCACACGATGTGCTTTTCCCTTAGGCCTCAAAAGACAATTGTGATTGGCATCATATGGACCTTTGCAGTATAAGCAAAGCTTTCTCCTATTAACAGTAGCACACATGTTATCTCTTTGCTTTTCGCTTTGTGTTGTCGACCCTTTAAAAATGGATGCAATACTCCGTGTTAATTTATCTTCGAATGTAGGATCTAAAAAAAATCATTTAACCTCTTCAAACTTTGTTTCATCTTCTCCATATCCTTGTCCCACTATTTCTGAGTACTTGAAGACATCATGGATACTTCACTGATTCAATCTACCCAAACTACCCAACAAGATGGCAAGACATAAGCTCTGATACCACTGTAATAACCCCAATTTCCCCTCAAATCTGAAACTGGATATTTTCCTGACTATCTTTCTGTATTTTGCTTGTTAGATATTTTACATGAGTAAAGATGTTATTTTGCAAGATAAATTCAAATAAACAAATAAACCACAGTAAATCTCTTAACTGGCAAATCAGTGCTCTTATTATTCTTCAGAATGATTACAATAATGAATCTCTGGCACGCATATAAAAGAATACAAATATCATCTCAAAACCTGATCTTTTACAAATCTGGAACGGATCTGATACCACTGTAATATCCCCAACCAATAGGGATATTTGATCGACAAAAGCTCTGAATTGCTTTTCTATATTTCTGCAAAATATCTTCAAATAGATAAACAAAACACAATATAGTCTTTATTTATTTTCTCATATGCTTACAATAGAGGTCCTCTGTCAAGTATATAAAGAATAAAATAGAAACGGCCTTAATAGCCTGAATATTCCACAATCTGGGAAACAAATATGGATCTGGTACGTCTCAGCCTCCTGTGTCAAAAACACAGTCACCGGCGTTGGTTATACTACCATCATCGGTCGACTGGGGTCGTTAACCTGCCGACGTTGGTGATGGGTCGGCTGATGTCGGTCTCTATATGTCTCTGCCTGCTGATGTCAGTGTCTGAAATTTCCGTTGATGCGTACAAATTTTCATGAAACTGTACGGACTTCGTACAGCCACCAAAATAGCTTGATTCTGATCTGAAGAACTATGGGCCAATACAAAAGATCTATATCTGGATATTTATTGATTCAAAAACCAAAATAAAGAAATACCTGTGAACCCTTGTGATAGCTTCTGTATGAAGTTATCTCTCAAACTTGTAACCCTTGTGATAACTTCTGTATGAAGTTATCTCTCAATTTGGCAATAGATCGACTGAGCTTTCACAACCTCTGAATCGCACACAATGAAGAGTTGACATTTTTCAATGCAAATGGAATCTTGGAACCCTTGGCTCAATCTTCACAGAAGAATTCTTAGCAAAATCAATAATCAATTCATGAATTACAAACTCTCCCCCATGAGAAACCCTTATACCCTCCAAAGGTGTGCTTGCTAAAATTAGATTTCCTCAAATTAGAACATGGGGTTCTTAAATTAGAATTCCTCAAATTAGAACTTGGGCTTCTTAAATTAGAATTAGGGTCTTAAAATTAGACCAATTCTTAAATTAGAATTAGGGTCTTAAAATTAGACCAATTCTTAAATTAGAATTGGGGTCTTAAAATTAGACCAAATAATTAATAATTAATAATTAATTAATATCTAATTTAAAATTATACCAAATAATTAATTAATTAATAATTAATTAATATCTAATTTAAAATTAGACCAAATAATTAATATTTGATTAAATCAATCAAATATTAATATCTCCCTCAATACATGTCAGATCCTCAAACCGTCTGAAGCTGGTGAACCAGGGAGTGATTCCGCACATGATCATGCCATAATAGGGATGGTTCGCTGAGTGCCAAATATACCTAAATAATAGGAACTCATGCAAACATGTCTGAAAGAGCCTGAATGAAAGCCAACTGTAGGAATTCTACTAATCAAATCCATGCCAAGCTCCATCAAGACCCTCTATCCATCCTCTCAGCCTACGAGGGTTGCATAATAGGCTAATCATCAAGTCTGATGATGTCCACTAAAAAAGGGGACATGACAATCTGCCCCTCCTGAAATTGCTTGACCCCAGGCAATCGTGGAACAATGAACCACTCGATCCACCTGGATCCCAAATGTAGTCATGATCTACACCATGGTCAATCAACGCACGTTCCTGTAATATCCTATGAAATAGAGCAAAGAGGAATCCATGATCAAACTGGTGAATGCAACTCAACCAAACTCCAAGATCACAAATACCATATACACATTCCACCATGCTATGTGGAAGGCACACTCCAACTCTACAATAACTCCCAAATGGAACTACACCAAGTGTGGAGAATCCACACACTGTACCTCTATGGTAATTAACATATCGCTACAGATCACTATTCACGGTCTCATCACCCAAACTCTTATGCATCACTGATAATGAAGAGACATCACATACTGGATAGCAAGAACACAAACCCAATCTAATCTCTGAAGTACTACCATCCATACTCTGTGAATTAACTCCAAAGCTCATATCAACATATAGAGTATTAAAAATTGTAGCATCACTGTCCGACTCCTCCATACCAAAAGAAACTGCCAAAGAAACTAAGTCCTCAAAACTGTCCACTACATTCTCCTGGGTGACATCTGCAATAATCAAATCCTGGGACTCTTCTACAATCTCTATCATATCTGAGAGATCATCAACACTTAGTGTACTAACATCTGAGCACACCTCCACACTCTGAATGTAAGCATCAGACTCATCCTCATGTCTCTCAGAATCCTGGTGAGCCACCTTCATTACCTCTACCTTAGGCTCTGAAGCCTCTACCTCTAACTCCTCAGAACTATCACGCTGTTTGAAATCTTTAGATTTTGAATCCTCATAATACTCCCATATCACATGATGTGCTTTGCCCTTAGGCCTCAAAAGACAATTGTGATTGGCATCATATGGACCTTTGCAGTATAAGCAAAGCTTTCTCCTATTAACAGTAGCACACCTGTTATCTCTTTGCTTTCCACTTTTTGTTGTGGACCCTTTAACAACGGATGCAATACTCCATGTTAATTTATCTTCAAATGTAGGATCTAAAAAAAATTCATTTAACCTCTTCAAACTTTGTTTCAGCTTCTCCATATCCTTGTCCCATTGTTTCTGAGTACTTAAAGACATCATGGATACTTCACTAATTTAATCTACCCAAACTACCCAATAAGATGGTAGGACATAAGCTCTGATACCACTGTAATATCCCCAATTTCCCCTCAAATCTAAAATTGGATATTTTCCTGACTATCTTTCTATATTTTGCTTGTTAGATATTTTGCATGAGTAAAGATGCTATTTTGCAAGATAAATTCAAATAAACAAATAAACCACAGTAAATCTCTTAACTAGCAAATCAGTGATCTTATTATTCTTTAGAATGATTACAATAATGAATCTCTGGCATGCATATAAAATAATACAAATATCATCTCAAAACCTGATCTTTTACAAATCTGGAACGACTCTGATACCACTGTAATATCCCCAACCAATAGGGATATTTGATCGACAAAAGCTCTGAATTGCTTTTCTTTATTTCTACAAAATATCTTCAAATAGATAAACAAAACACAGTATAGTCTTTATTTATTTGCTCGTATGCTTACAATAGAGGTCCTCTGTCAAGTATATAAAGAATAAAACAGAAACGGCCTTAATAGCCTGAATATTCCACAATCTGGGAAACAAATATGGATCTGGTACGTCTCAGCCTGCTGTGTCGAAAACACAGTCACCGACGTCAGTTATACTGCTATCGTCGGTGGACTGGGGTCTTTAACCTGCCGACGTCGGTGATGGGTCAGCCGATGTCAGTCTCTGTAGGTCTCTGCCTGTCGATGCCGGTGTCTAAACTTTCCACTGATGCGTACGAATTTTCATAGAACTGTACGAACTTCGTACGGCCACCAAAATAGCTTGATCCTGATCTGAAGAACTATGGGCCAATACAAAAAATATATATCTGGATATTTATTGAATCAAAAACCAAAATAAAGAAATACCTGTGAACCCTTGTGATAGCTTCTGTATGAAGTTATCTCTCAAACTTGTAACCCTTGTGATAACTTCTGTATGAAGTTATCTCTCAATTTGGCAATAGATCAGCTGATCTTTCACAACCTCTGAATTGCACACAATGAAGAGTTGACATTTTTCAATGCAAATGGAATCCTGGAACCCTTGGCTCAGTCTTCACAGAAGAATTGTTAGCAAAATCAATAATCAATTCATGAATTACAAACTCTCCCCCATGAGAAACCCTTATACCCTCCAAAGGTGTGCTTACTAAAATTAGATTTCCTCAAGTTAGAACTTGGGGTTCTTAAATTAGAATTCCTCAAATTAGAACTTGGGCTTCTTAAATTAGAATTAGGGTCTTAAAATTAGACCAATTCTTAAATTAGAATTAGGGTCTTAAAATTAGACCAATTCTTAAATTAGAATTGGGGTCTTAAAATTAGACCAAATAATTAATAATTCATAATTAATTAATATCTAATTTAAAATTAGACCAAATAATTAATTAATTAATAATTAATTAATATCTAATTTAAAATTAGACCAAATAATTAATATTTGATTAAATCAATCAAATATTAATATCTCCCTCAATACATGTCAGATCTTCGAACCGTCTGAAGCTGGTGAACCAGGGAGTGATTCCGCACATGATCATGCCATAACAGGGATGGTCCACTGAGTGCCAAATATCCCTAAATAATAGGAGCTCAGGCAAACATGTCCAGAAGAGCCTGAATGAAAGCCAACTGTAGGAATTCTGCTAATCAAAGCCACGCCAAGCTCCATCAAGACCCTCTATCCATCCTCTCAGCCTATGAGGGTTGCATAGTAGGCTGATCATCAAGTCTGATGATGTCCACTAAAAAATGGGACATGACAAAAATCTTCCCTTTTTATTGCATGAACTAGTATATTCTTCCCTCTTAGAACCATCTAAAATAAATTCCTTATTCTCTTTATTACAATCCATTTTAAATATTGGAGAATTACATGATACATAGATTCTATTGGAATTTTTTTGATTATCTAGTTTCTCTTCATTTAAAATTGATTCAGAAAGATGTTTCTTTACTGGGGAAGAATTTGGTCTAGTCATATATCCAAACTTCACTTCCTCCAAATTTTCCAAACATTGGAAAATATTTTTATTCTCAAGAGACACCAATTGAGAAGAAATCATTGAAGATAACTCAATTTTTTATATTTCTTCATCCAATTTAGTTCTAATTTCATGTATCTTTTCTGGGAGATTTCTTAGATAAGGAGAAACTTCTTATAAGTCCACATCCAAACTTGAGTGTGGGACATTATCCTTATTTTTTGATTCAATTAACCTACCTAATTTACATAAATCCATGCCTTTTTTTGAGGTATAAACATCCTTACAAGTAACTGAATCTTGAAATATCACCTCATTAGGAATAACCATCCTTGAATCCTCTTCTAAACCAATAGTATTTTTCATAGTCTAAATATTTTGATCCTTCCTAAATACAAAATCATTCACTTTTTTATAAAGACAGGGAAATTTTTGGTGACATGACCTAATTTATTACATCCCTAAAATTTTATCAAAGAATTATCATATTATATTTTCTTAACTAACTCTCCACTTGATGAATGTAAAATAACTGATTCAAGTAATTCCACATTCATTCTAGCATTAACACAAAACTGAGCATGAACCATCTAATTTCTTGATTTTGTTGATGAATCAAATACAATGAGATTTACAAAAGTCTTTGTAATAATACTAAACAAATATTCATCCCAAAATTCCAATAGAAGTCCTGACAGTCGTACCCATATAGGGATACTATGAATATCTTCCTGATTAGGATCAAATCTTGGTGACCATTTTTAAAAAAAGACCATATCTACCCAAAAATCATGATCCTCCCATCAATATCTACACTAGGTCCTCCTCATTATTACATTTTATAAGGAAAAAACATTGGAAAAGGATAAAATATCTAAAGAACCTCTTACCCTCCAATAAATCTTGGACCAAGCTCTAAATCTTTCAATATTATGATGTTGTCCTAAAAACTTACACACCAAACTTGATTTCCACTATAAAGAAGCTATGTTTTTTAAAGAATTCAGGATAGTAATGTTAAATCCTCTTGCATCTTTTGAAATAGGTAGATCCATCACTACAAATACTTCCTTATATTCCCCCACCTTCCCTCTAAGCTTATCAACCTAGGACATGGGATCCATCAAAGGATTTTGAGAAGAAGGAGAAACATTTTTATTAAACTAAAATGAATATTTAATAATATTTTTTTCCTTGCCATTCTTACTATATCTCTTCAAATCCAAGAAGGGTTTCAAAGGAGAAACCCCAAGAACCACCCTTAGAACCTATGAACCACCTAGATCCATATCTTCATCACTTGACATTGATAGACTAGTTGACAAATTCAGTAGGGGTTTTGAAGAAAAAAATAAGGCTTTTGTTTTCCAAATATCAACCCATCTAGATCTACTTTCATGTCTCCTATATTAGCATGCTCTATTCCTTTACCTGCTCCAACAAATCCCTAATCCTTCGCCTATAGCCTAAAGAATCTAAAATCCCATACTCAACCTATCCATGCCTCCACTTCTTCCCTATAGGGTGTGTGCATAGATGTTTAATAAAAATCAATAAAGGTTTACACTTGTGAGACTCTAAGGGATCATATTATCAGTATACCAAGCTAATATCAAAATTAAAGAATCTAAATTGGTTATTAAGTGAAAAGGTCAAATTATTAGTAAATCAAATTACATGTACAAATGCTTCAAAATATGCTAGTGTTCATCATGTGTATACATATATACCTAATAAAGTTGTGCCTATTACTCTTTCATATCCAAATAAAAAAGTATAAGATGATAAATATAATCCAGATCAAAATAATACACAGGATGAGAATCAAGATACTCCCCCCCCCCCCTACTTCACAATGAAAATTTTATTGTTATTAAAGATGAGATTTTACAAAGTTTTATAGATAGACTTTGGGAACAAACCCATGATCATGTAAAGATTATACAAGCCATAATTTAAATAAAGAACACATAAAATAATCATTGGTCTTCTATACCCATATACAACATATTATTACACCTACATTGGGGGAAACTTAGCTTGTATAAAAACATGTTTTAACTAGACTACCTTCAATAATGGAAACACATCCTATGGCTAGTTTATCTTCTCCAAACGTATAGTCCCTTATGAATGAGATTCATTCTTTGTAGGCTAAGGTGTTACATCTTAAGGAGGGTGCCACTAAGCCATCACATATCTTGTATTATCATGTTATTTTACATACACCATTGCTACATCACATAAAGGAAAATACTTTACCATATAGATTTGTGGCACCTACTTTTACCTTGTATAATGGTAAGGGTGACTTAGATCACCATTTAGAAGATTTATGTGCAACATGTTTGGACTATGTGTCCAATGATTGGTTCCTTACTAAGTTATTCCCATGAAAATTAAATGATTATGCCTTACAATGGTTTTATGATCTTATAAATAAGTATATCACCACATTCAATACATTAGAAGATATGATTTTAGCATATTTTTAAATTAACAACAATGATAAGATCTCATATGCTCAAGTAGCACAACCGATGAAAAAAATATAATGAGACTATTACAGAATATATATTGTGATATAAAACTATATTGGCAAAGATGACTATCCCCATGGTAGATAAAGAGCTCCAAGACATATTAAAAGAGATTTTACTACCAGTGTTACATGAAACTATCTCATTCAAGAAGTTTCCAACATTCAAAAATTTATGCCACATAGCAAAAGAAAGGGAATTCAAACTTTTGTCTAAAGAAAAATGTTAAAATATACACGTGGATCAAAGTCAACTACTAAGATTTCTAATAATAATCCACATAAATTAAGGGCCACTTAAAATAAGAGTTATCCAAATACCATAATTAATGCAACTTTAGAGTCATCTCCTCACTTTATTTTGTTTTATCTTCCATGGATATTTTTAACAACCTTCTAGAATCATTGGTACATGATTTATAATAGTTCATAGAATACAATGTAATATATGTCCCTGCCATCAAAGTGGTTTACACAATGTAGCCTCTTCCCAATAACTATGACTCTTATGCATTATGTGACTATCAAAGTGCACAAGGTCATACTACAAACAAATGCATCATCTTGAAATATAAGATAGAAGATTTGATGGAGGCTAACATCATTGATGAGGGCACACCCATAGAGGCACCCAAGATTTAATAAATGAAAGCTAAGGCATTAAAAATATTTATAGATCTTTTTATAAAACATATAGCTAATGAGATAGGTGGCACTTCAGGTGTTCACTATAAGTATCAAGCACATCTACCACTAGCATCATATCACACTACTACAAGGGATGCACACCCCATATATAATATCATTAGTGTGTATCATACTATAGTACTGGATAGATGAAAAATACCACTTATAGTTCTAAGCATAGTTTACATTAGTATACCACAAACTTTAGTTAGCCAACTAGTGTAGGTGAGGTATAATTCTAGAGTGTTACCATGTACACATACTCTCCCACAAAGACCCTTATTAAATATACCACTATACTAGAGAAATGTTTTAGATTTTTTATGGCCTCCCTCTATCCCTTTCCTTTTGATATCATCGTAATTAACTTTCTAGGGTTATCATCTAATGGCACCTATACCAACTATAGCATTCTCTATCATATGGGTCCCTAAAACCCCTGTAATTCATAAGACAACCTAGTCAACTTCATTGATTCATAAACCACTTCATAGGCAGTGCCAGCTATAAGTCACTCTTTATAATAGATTTTAGGACCTTAGTTACTTTTTCACATAACACGTATGATTAATTTTCCTTTATTTGACATAGGCCACATTAATAGTGATTCTCCCATTAGAGTCATTTGTTACTATGTTGCTCCTTATTGTACATAATTTCCTTAGTTATTGATCTTTGTATCTAGTTTCATTTTCATGTTACTTCTACATAGATTATTTATAGAAATAGAAAAATAATATAATATGACAAAACATAAAAACATTAAAATATTTCCATGTTTACATCTCTTATATTTTCTAGATACTACATATTATATCTTAGTATAGTCAATTTTTATTTTACATATATTGCTTCACTTGTTCTTGTTGAGTGTTCATAGATACTTATAAAACCTAGTTCCACAACACATATCCATATTAGATGATATCTACCCATTGGGTGAATATGCAAAGATACATGGGTTCTTCATTTTATACTTTCACCCATTTGGGGGCACCCTATACACAATTTTGATTACCAGGTTACATATTTCTAAACTCTACATCATATATTTACCATTATTATATCTTAATATTGATCATACTACACCTAATTAATGTTTTTGAAAAATACTACTACTTTAGACTCATATTATATACATCTTATTTCTTATATAGATTTGTAGCACATGTTCATGCATACTTTTATTTCTATCTTTCCTAGTTTAGACTTGGTTGTGTTTCTATGCTTCTTATATTCAAATGAATTTGAATATGGCATTATTTTATGGCTATACGCCACTTATTTTTGTTGTGTGTGTGTGTGTGTGTGTGTGTGTGTGTGTGTGTGTGTGTGTGTGTGTGTGTGTGTGTGTGTGTGTGTGTGTGTGTGTGTGTGTTTGACATTTGTTGATGTCTCTATGTGTATCTTCCTAATTTTTTAAGTGAATATTTGAACATGTACTTATATGTCTTGATTTCTCACATTTAGTCAAATGTGCCCATGTACCTTGTATTGTGTCCCCTTTGCCTACTTTACATCCCTTATGTGCATTTTATATATGTTTTCTTGTATGTGTCATGGCCATGCCACTTATTTCCTACTTGTTACACACTTTAGTTTTAGATTCCATAGGGAACCCCATGCATCTCCCCTTCCTACTTGAGTGCCATGATGGACATCATGCCCCATCACCCTAGGTAGCTACTAAGTTATTACTCAGATTTATTGTTCAAACACATTGTTACATCTATATTGACATCCTTGTGAATGTTTGATATAACATACATTGCACATTAAAAAATTATGCCCATATTATCTTACATTCTAAATTTATGTATGCACATCATATTGGTTTATTGTGTACATATAATATATGCTTTGGATAACACACATTTTTTATAAATTTTTCTTTTAAGGATAGTTCTTGTATAGGTACAAAAACTCCCCTCAAAAGAAGGGGAATTCATAGGGGTTTGTCATAGATATCAAACTATCTAAATTCCCTCGAAGTATATTTTTCAACACACAAACATACAATAAATAAATCAATTTTAAGAAAACATAGTGGGAAATAGTGAGAGAAATCTCAATTTGAGTTGCATAGAAATTAAAATAATTGGAAAATATCACCCAAATTTGGACACTAGTACCACATGTTACTACTTTTGAAGATATGGTGCTACTATTGAGTATCTTTAATTTTAGAAAATTCTAGGTTGGCCAGAGAAGTATATTAGGTATAGTCCAAATTTACACATGTTCAATTATAGATTACCAGTTTTAGATTAATTTAGCTATAATTCATAATAGTTTACTAAGACTTAGGGCATCGTGCATTGCATGATCATTCCCATTTCAATTTAGATGCTCAAATATATAATATTCCAACTCAATCTAGAATCTATATACTCATTTATCATATTTTGGGGTATGTGCATGGCATATTTATTCCATACGCTGACTTATAAAATATTTGAGTAGATAGAATGTAAAACTCCATGTCATTATCTATGTTTTAAACATCATACACCATGTTCTATGTTACACACTAGATTCATGCCTTACTTTATTTGTAGTGGTTCACATTCCCCAGTGGCCCAGAGCTACCTAATATTCTTGAATGTCCCATAACCATTTTACATTTCATACTTCCCAAGTGTCTATAGATATGACATATATAGTTCTAGTTATAGTTACACATTTATAGTTTCATTATACGATATTAAATTTAGATTCATCTACTACACATGTATAGGCAATGATGGATTCATAATCTACTTGAGTTCTTGAGCCACCTACATGACAGGGTTAGACACACCATCAGTCCACTCCAAGCTATTATCAAGTCATCATCCACCAACTAGGAGTGGTCAATGATGGATTCAAAACTAGATTGAGTTATTAAGCCACCCACACATGGGGATTGATTAATCCATTAGCACAGTACAAGTTATTCAATAATTGATCACTATCTACATGCACACACATAAGTCATCACTAAGTTTATGCATTTCTTTCCATACCTAGTGAGTTGTAATCATTCCTTTCCTCTCTTATCTCTTTAATCATTATTGAATTATCTTCTAATATATCTTAAGTAAGGCTTGATCTATGCATGTTTCATTTTCAATACATGAAATCGAACATGATTCACATACTTAGATCTGGGTTCATAGGATTCACCTTTTAGGTGAGTCTGTGTACTTTTTTTACTTTATCCTAGTAATTTTACTTCATTGTATTTCTATAATAAATTTAGGTAAAATGTAATAGCTTAAAAATTACACTTGAGTGTTAAGAGTGTTATTTGAGACCTCCCATCCTTAGCTTAGTCTTAGACCTATATTAGGGCCTATTTAGACACTTATTCAACCATTGTGTAGGCCATACATGTTCTTAAACATCTCTAAAGAAGTCCTAGACCCTCATTTTAACATCTTGACATTTAGTGCCTCAGGTTTTTCTAACTGGACAGTAGCACCATAATTTAGATAGTAGCACATTATGGTATTAGTTTCCCAGTTTGGGTGTTATTGTCCTCTTCCCTCATTTTATTACCTACATATATATTTTCAAATGAGAAACCACCTAGGGTTAGCCTATACCTATTTTAAGATGTGCACAACCACTAGAATAATATATATAAGACATTTATACCCTTATCCACTAAATAGAAATTAGATACAAATTACACAAACAAACATAAAATAAGTTGTGAAAAATGAAGGTTATTAATCCCTATCCTTCCCTAATTTTGCATTAAAACATGTATAACATTTATAATCTCATATTAATCAGGTTTCTAGTCTCAATACCATTCATAAAACTCAAGCCAACATTCATACTAGCTTTATTTGCACTTGTATAATAGCAATTAGGTGTGTAGAACTACATTGGGATTGGTCCCTCTTTGTAGTATTGGTATGTAGGAAACTCTCTTAATAGTGGGATGTTGAAGATGTCCATATTACCCCACTAACAACACATTTTAAATCTTATTCCAAATAGATGCCTTAATAACATGGAGGTTTAGCATTTACATATAAAATCAATCAAAATAGGTCATCTACAGAGACACATAACTCATGCACATAGGAACAGAATTAGTAGACCTCGACATAAGTTCAACCAGAAGCTCATAAAATTTATACATAGAGGATATTATCACAAAAATAGGGACACTAGTGCCATATGGCACTAACTTCCAATTAGGGTACTACTTTTTAGGAAGGTTTTTGACACTTAGATCTTATCTACGAAAATTAGATCAACCTTTGTCTTAGTTTGTAGCATCCAAATCTCCTCTTTCAATAAATTTTGAGGTAGGTACATGCTTACATTATTTATTTATATTTTTACAAAGGTCAAACTAAGTCAATTTGGTTACAAATCATTTTTTGTATTTGTTACATATTTCTACCCTGATTTACTATACATAACCCTTTAAGAACCTAAGATTTACATCTACTAAGTCCTAAATAGTTAAAACACATCTATCTTAACAATCTCATTATGTATGTGTATTTCTACATGTATCTCACATTAGTATTTCCAATTTTTTTTATATAATATTATGTCATGATCCTCCATGTTATCGTCATTACTCAAATTTACAATTTTTCCGTTACATATCTTGACTATTTTTTTTATTTTGAGAGAAGTTGTTTTGTAGGATCAACAACTGACCTCAAAAAAGGAGGAATACATATTGACTTGTCTTAGAGACAAATATCCTATAATTTAGTACAAGGGGAGAAATTTTTATGCCTTACATAGTTGGTAAAGATTCATACCTATAAAGTATGCATATATCTATTTTGGATAAGAACACTCCATTTTGACAAGGGTACACCTTCGAACTATCCAAAATAATGAATTATTATCCTAGAAGACAAAAAATAGTCACTTTCATAAAGTCTCAGAACCATAGGCAATACATAATATTTAGCAACATGTATAAAGATTCAGTTTTTAGAAATATACTCAGGTTTGTTTTAGATTTGCTCAATTTGGGGGCATCATACACAACACATGTTCCATAATAGAACATAGATTTTTGATTAATAATTCAGTGGTTATTACTTACTCTTATAACTCATATACATCTAGATAACCTATATGGGGTATGTGTTTAGCGTATGAATTCCTTCCTTCTTAGTTATGCACCCGTATCACAAATAAAATGGTAATGTTTGTCATTATCCTTAATGAATACACCTGACCCATATTATAATATATTTTTATACTCATTTTGAAACATTTTTAATATAAATAAGAATTAAGGGACCATTTCAAATAATTTGGACTTATCTATAGCCCAACTAAAAAACAAATATAATTATTACTCCTACATTATTTAAAATTTTATAATTTTAAATTCTCTTGAATATAATAAATGGGGAATAAATACAAATTATTACCATAATCTATACATGTAAATTTTGTAAAACTCAAAAAATATTCATTTTCAAATATTATATTTCATCTAATTTATGGACATAAGTCCAAATCATATGAAATAGTCCATATTATTTCATCTATAGTGGTTGGTTCACCTTTTATTCACCAATTTTTGCACTAAAACAATCTATTGGAATTCATAAAAAGATTAAAAAATACTTCACTAATTTATGTATGTAATGGAAGGTTAAACCAAACTTTTAGTTCTTAATCACACTCACTTATCAATGAGGATTGGGCCATCCATAGTCCAATCAAAGATTTTCAACCAAAACAAAATCTCTAAGGGCCCTACTCTCTATTTGCACTAACGTTTCACGAGAAAACACAATGGTTCATATACCCAATTAGGTGTTTTCATTCCTTATTCTTAGATAAATAATTTTATTGTCTTTTAATTCTTGATTTTCATCTTAATAAAGGACTTATTTCATACATGTTTCATTGTAGCTTCATGTGAAGCTAATTTCAGTGTTATGACCTACATTGAAGACTGTAATTCATATGTAAGTTTAGGTATACAATTTTCCATTTACTCTAGTAATTTATCTTTGGTACATTACTAGAATTAAAATGGGGGGATGTAAACACCTAAATTAGCATTGAAGCTAAAATAGTGAACTTGTGACCACCTTTTTTACATAATTAGCTCACACCTTAATCCAGGGCCTTTAGATCATAGTTATTCATTTTCCATGTGAATGAACCATTATTATAGGTAAACCAATGATCATATAATGTCCCTATTACTCATGAAAAATATTTCATTTTCATCTATAGACTATTCCAGTCATCTAGATCAAATGGTTATGCTCCTAAGACAATAACACCATAATTGGACAATAATGCTTCCTACGAGTGTATATTTCCATCAATTTTATCCTCCCACAAACTAAGGCTAATTGGTCAATTTAAAATTCATGAAATAGGTCATCCCACAATTTTAGCAAGCCCCATTTCAAGTAATCCCAAAAATATCACTATAAAGGAACATTTCAAACCATTTTTCACACAAGAGGCTTCCATATTGAAAATCACAAAAATTCTAATTGCACATTGAGATAAATTTTCCTATTTATCCCAATTATGATTACATACAACCCTAGTATTCTTGAGATAAAGTCTGAATACTATTCCAAGGTTAAAATTCATAGTTGAAGTATTTAATCACACAAGTATTACACAAGCATCTATCACTTTTCACTAGTATTTCACACACACACACACCATCATAACATAGGATAGCAACATGGATTTTGATCCATCTTCAGACTATTTTTATGTAGGAAACACTTAACATAGGGGGTGTTGTGGTCAAGCACAAATTACACAACTAACCCCTTTTTATCTTGTGACTAAATTTATCCTCTTAGTCTTTTGAGCTACAGTTACAAGTGAAGGAAATGATATATATTAATTTTTATGACAAACTATAAGCTCTCAGACAATCCATGAAACACACAGACAAAGGAAAACCTATCAAAAAAATATCAAAATTACATCACCCATCAAACGCCAACACTCCCTAAGGATAACAATGCCCTGGTCTCATTTCTAATTACAATGCTCATATCTAGAGATATTATAAAAACATGTTTCAAATCATTACTTAATCAACATAAACTCATATTCAATTTTAGTCAATGATATAGTTTTACATTTTAGTTTTCTAGCTATGTTTGTGTTTTCCTTAGCACTTTATTCATTTAGCATAACTAGACATTTATAAGGTTCCTAATCAATTTATATCATATATTTCATATCTATAGCACTCTAATTTTGCACAAATGTTTGTCTCAATTAGGTAATTAACTCATTTGTTTACTAGCATTTGAATATATATATATATATATATATATATATATATATATATATGCCTATTAATTATTATAGTACGTTAATTATAGACTTTATTGATCTTGTGGCCATTTTGATCATGCCACTTAGGAGAGATTCCATCACTAAAAGTATCGACTTTTTTGGGTCCTTGCCTTATGTTAATTTATGAATCTGATATATGTACCACTTTTATATGGAAAATTGTTTTTGGTGGCTTATAAAATATAATATAATAAAAATACACATAAGGCTACTAAGCCGCATGGAATACGTATGCCATATTTGAAAGACTTAGGGGTCATGGGAGTATGATGGACTCACTATCATGTTGTCATTGAATATAATGTCAAAAAATTATTCATTTCTAAAAATAAGACCTTTTTGAATAGACATATATACATGGACTCAATGAGAATTTTGGAAGCTCTGGATGGATAGTCATATGGTTTTGATAATATCCATGACATTAATATTTAATTGAGGCCATGTGGTATACAATAATTATATTTGGTTACTTGGTTTCCACTTTCATATGGTGGACCACTATTCCATTCACATTAATAAGACACTTAATATTATATATTTAAATTATAAAAATATATATAGTGGTACTTATTACTTATTTTTGTCCTGCCTCCCACAATTGAGTTTGTGGATGTAATAATAATATCTTAGGTGTCAAATCTAGAAAGAAATAAATATGTTTAAAAAGTTACCATAATAAGTAAATTAAGAGTCCAAAATATTGTGCATCTATTATAATAATGAAAGTTTGGATATCTTACCATAAATTTCCTTTTATCTCACATTTTCATCAATGTTAATTACATTCAACTCCCTCTATATCGGTGGAGTTTCATCACTCACAAACTTTTTTGTAATGAAAGTGACAATCCCCTTGTCTTCCAAAACTTTGAGTAGATCAAGAATAATGTCAAGGCTAATTTTATTTTATATAAGGCCTCAATAGGAGAAGGAGACCACTAGTTTGGAGGGTACCAATAGATGGAAATTTAGTTGAATGTCTATTGCCTAGTGTTTATGTATAAAGTTTATAATATTTGGTTTAAACATTTTTAATAATTTTAATAATATTTAATTAATACATTTAATGTAATACCTACCTAAAATAAAATTCATGTTGTGGATTTAATACCTCTTATTAATAGGAATATTTATAGTGTAAGAGATTCAAGTCTTGTTTAGAGCCTCAATAAAAAAATAATTTATTATCCTTGTAGAAACCTCAATGCATGATATTTTGACACTTGGCAAAGATCTAAAAATTAAAAATAAATGGATTAAAAATAAAAATGTTATAAAAATTAAATGCATGACTTCCAAAGTGATTTATAATTAAATTTGTTTCTTCTATAATCATTAAACAGTAACAACCAAAGGTTATCAAATAAATTCACTAAAATATATCTACATGAGACAAGGACAAATAAAATTAAAAATCCATGTGCATATTTAAATGTAAACATCATATCAAAAATAAATAAATAAAATTATTTAATAGTTTAATAAAAATAGCTTGTCTTGTGCTCCAACATCCAAATTAATGAAGATAATATTCTTGTATTCCACTATCTCTACATTAAACCATTATCATTAAAATAATAAGAAATGTTATTCTAGTTATTTTTTGTTAGGAACCCGTGCTTAATTGCTATGGACGCATATGCTTTGTAAGTCATCCCTTAGAGCTTATTCAAATTATCCCACATACAAGGGAATTAGTAGTTGTTAGAATAGAGTTAGTATATAAGTAAGTGTTGAGGCCAAATAAAGGCATCCACGAATTCATTGTATTGAGCTTGCTCAAAGGAGGCTGCCCCCTCGAAGAGGCCTGCGATCAATATAAGCTTTCTGTGTTTCTGTTATTGGTAAGATTTATTTTATTTTTCACATATTTTGATTAAATCTATTGTAATAAGTAATTGTTGTAGGAGGTTCATCACATTTGGTATCAGAGCACTTTCTTGGCTTTGTGGGTAGATTTGGAGCAATTTTTTTTTCTCAAAGCAGGGCTTTCCAGGAGCTACGCCATTTTCTGGCAAGAAATTCTTCATTATAGGTTCCACCATTTTGGATTGGGTAAATACCTATCCACTTAATTGTGGGAAGTGCTTGGGCATAAGCCCTAAAACTCATTGTGAGGAGTACCACAGGAACCCCGAAGTAGCTGGCCCATTGAGAGGACCTACCAGCGAAAAGGGCAATGACCCCATCCTAATTGACTAGATCCCACCCGTGAGGTAAACCAAAAGCTGTCGTTAAGGGGTAAACCCGAGGCCAAAATTTTTTGGAGAGTGGTACTCGATTAGACAACATTGGTGGCCAGAGAGAATTTAAAAATATTTTAGGCAGCCAAACAAACCTGGGGTCCATATCCAACTTATCAGGGTCAAAGAACAAAGAACAGCATATCCACAGTTGAGGATATTTCCAACCACATAGTTGCAGACAATCCAATTCTGACGCAGCAAAAAAAATAGCAGCCAAAAAAAAAACACAACAAACCCAAAAACAAACAAAAAAAAAGGTTAAAAAAAAAGTCCTGAAATTTTTTTTGGGGTGCTGCCCCGAATACCACCGTGCATCACGGTAGGGAACGTGAAGGATCCCTGGCTATTAACAACTGGTTATGGTCACCACTCATGTAGGCACAAAAATCATGGAGGAAGAAATCACCACATTGAGATCTCAGGTTACAGAGTTAACTGATATGATGCGTGGCTTGAATCAATAAAATAGCATCTTGTTCAACCGAATGCAGAAGGAGGAGTCTTCTTCAGAGCGTCACTCCTTTACTTCCAACTTCTCCTGTAGACCTAAGCTAGACATTCCACGGTTCAATGGTATAGATCCTACAAGCTAGATATATCGAGTTGAACAATTCTTTAACCTCCACAATACTTATTTGGCAAACAAAGTCCCAATTACTTCCTTTCATCTGGAACAAGAAGCACTTCAGTGGTACCATTGGTATCTCAAGACCAATGATGAACCCGATTGGTCAACTTTTCAATCCTTAATTTTGGGTAGGTTTTGTCCCTCAGCATTCGAGGATTTCATAGGAGCTCTCACCAAACTCTGTCAAATAGGTACTATTCATGAATATCATCTTGAATTTGAAAAACTCGCTAATCACACTGAAGGGTTGTTAGATGACTTCTTCAAAAGCTGCTTTGTTAGTGGCCTTAAAGAGCTGATCCACTCAGAGGTAAAAATGTTTCAACCTAAAAATATGATGGATGCTTTGGGTCTGGCTAAGTTAGCAGAAGATAAACTCTCCACATAGCGTCGACCTCCCACCTTTTTACCAGCAAAGAACATAGTGAATCAGCGAACAAACATAAACACACCAATCAAGCGCCTGACTGAGGTAGAGATGTGGGCTTGTAAAGAAAAAGGATTATGTTACAACTGTGATGACAAATGGGTTAAGGGTCACAGGTGCATCTAATAAAAACTTTACTTGCTAGATGTGGAGTCACCACTCAAATAAGATAGCGAGCTTCATATTCCAATATTTCAAGACGCTCAAGATGAACCTGGCACTGAAGAGGACCCAATTGTTCAAGAGACTCAACCTGAGATCTCAGTACATGCACTAGTAGGTGTCACCACTCCCCAAACTATGAAGGTCAAAGGGTGCTTCAAAAAGATCCATCTCACAATCCTCATTGACTCAGGCAGTACTCACAATTTCATCGATCCTCACATTACTAAGGTAGCATACTGCTTTATATACCCTTGCTCTAGCTTTGAAGTCATGATTGCTAATGGGGGCACATTTCCATGTAAAGGGAAGTGTCAAAATGTGCGTCTTGTAATTGGTGATTATAATTGTCGCTTTGATATGTTTACCCTACCCTTAAGAGGGTGTGATGTGGTTTTAGGAGCATAGTGGCTTCGCACATTAGGACCTATTTTATGGGACTTCTCTGAGCTTTGATGTAGTTCACAGATAATGGTCAGAAGCACACCTTAAAAGGGTTATTACCAGGATCTACTAGCATCATCAGTTCTCATCACATGGAAAAACTTTTGAAAAAAGGTTCACATGGGGTCATTGCCCAACTACATTCCATTCAACTCCAGCCCCCCACTGCTTCTAACCACCCTACAGACTTATAAACCATACTTGACAAGCATGCAACCATTTTTAAGAACTAGTAGGGTTACCCCCTTCACACCTTGAATATCATTGCATTCCTCTCCTTCTAGGAAGCATCCCACCCAACATTCAGCCATATCGTTACCCCCATCTACAAAATACTGAAATTAAGAACTTAGTCTGGGAACTCCTCAAGTCTAGAGTTATTCACCCCAGCACCAGCCCATATTCCTCCCCAGTGCTTCTTATCCATAAAAAAGATGGGTCGTGGCACCTTTGCTTTGACTTTCGAGCCCTTAACCACCTCACTATCAAGGATAAATTCCCAATTCTTGTCATCGATGAACTTCTTGATGAGCTCCATGGGGCCAAATTCTTCTCCAAGTTGGATCTGCATTCTAGCTATCATCAAATTTGTGTGCATCTTGATGACATTCCCAAGATAGCCTTTCATACACATGAGGGTCACTATGAGTTCCTTGTCATGCCATTTGGCCTTACAAATGCCCGTTCCACTTTTCAAGCACTCATGAATAAAATCTTTCAGCCTTTTCTCCATCAATTTATTTTAGTTTTCTTTGATGACATTTTGATCTACAGCCACACATGGGCTAAGCATCTCCAACATATTGACAGAGCATTACAATTGTTAGCTAACAATCACTTATGTGCCAAGCAATCCAAGTGTTCATTCGGTTAAGAGGAAATTGACTATTTGGGGCACATTGTTTCAGCCAATGGGGTTCGTGTGGACCCAAAAAAAATCAGTGCTATGCAGAATTGGCCTCAACCAACCACCCTCAAGATCCTTCATGGTTTCTTAGGCCTGACAGGATACTATCGCAAGTTCATCAGAGATTATTGAAAGATTACGGCTCCTTTGACTTCCTTATTGAAGAAGGATGCTTTCACCTGGGGGGCAACAGCTGATCAGGCATTCATCCAACTCAAACAGGCTATGTGTAGTACACCAATTTTGGCACTGCCAGACTTCACCAAAACTTTCACCATAAAAAGTGATGCTAGTGGCATCAGCTTAGGTGCTATTCTTATTCAAGAGGGCTGACCAATTGCCTTCACTAGCAAAGCCCTTTCTGGCTACAATTTAGCTTTGTCTACCTATGAAAAGGAAATGATGGCAATTTTACATGTAGTACAAAAATGGAGACCCTACTTACTGGGAAACCATTTTTACATCAAAATTGATCATCAGAGTTTGAAATATTTCTTAGAATAGTGGGTCTCATCCCTAGCTCAGCAGAAGTGGGTCAGCAAACTCATGGGCTATGATTATGAGATCACCTATAAGAAGGGAAAAGACAATGTTGTGGCTGATGTTCTCTCAAGAACCTTCGAATACCAGCCTTCCCTCTCTGCCATCTCCATGCCCATTCCTAAATGGTTGGAATTTGTCCAACAAGGGTATGCGAATGATCCCTCCTTATGCCACATCATTCATCAATTGGCCACTAACCCCTCTGCAGTACCGCATTATTCATGGGACGGTGCTTCTCTACGATACAAGTGTCGTTTGGTGCTTCCCCAAATTTTAGACCTACATCAGGATATCTTCTATGAAATCCATGCTTCCCCATCAGTAGGGCACTCAGGGTTTCTCAAAACCTATCCTCAGGCACGTCGACACTTCTTTTGGAAAGGCATGAAAACTGAAATTAAACAAATGGTGGTTGAATGTGAAACCTGCCAATGACACAAAGGTGAAACCACATTGACTCCCAGTTTGCTCGTGCCCTTGCCCATTTCTACTAGGATCTGGACAGATATTTCCATGGATTTCATTGAGGGCCTCCCTAAATCTAGGGGAAAGACAATGATCCTAGTCGTAGTCGATTGCCTCTCCAAATATAGTCATTTTTGTGCACTCAGCCACCCATACACAGCATCCACAGTTGCACAAGTTTTCTTGGATCAAATCTTCCATCTTCATGGAATTCCTTCTTCAATTGTCTCAGATCGTGATGCCACTTTCACTAGCCATTTTTAGACGGAACTCTTTCGTCACACAGGCACACAGTTGAAAATGAGCTCTGGGTACCACCCACAAACAGATGGCTAGATAGAAATTGTCAACAAATGCTTGGAGACATTCCTTCATTATTTTGCTTCAGAACAACAACATCAATGGGCCAAGTGGCTTCCCCTAGTTGAATGGTGGTACAATACCTCATACCACACTTCCACCAAAATGACTCCTTATGAGGCAGTTTATGGTCAAGCACCACCACCACTTCTTCCATATCATCCTGGTAGCTCACCAGTTCAGGCAGTTGACACTACTCTCTAAAACTGGGATCAGATTCTCCACACCTTGCATGACAATCTCCACATTGCCTAAAACTGAATGAAGCAGTAGGCTAATTAGCACCACTCTGAGCGTACCTTTCAACCTGGTGATATGGTCTTTCTTCGTCTGCAGCCATATAAGAAATCATCACTCAAACAAAAAGGGCACCAAAAGCTTGCTCCAAAGTTTTATGGGCCATATAAGGTTCTCCAAAAGATTGGGTCAGTTTCTTACAAGTTAGAGCTTCCACCTTCCTCCCAAGTTCATCCCATCTTTCATGTCTCTTGTTTGAAACAAGTTCTTGGATCCAACATCTGAGTGTAGACAACTTTACCAGCACTTGATAATGAAGGCTCCATCCTTCTTGAGCTAGAAGCAATCTTGGATAGGTGCACCCACCAACTTTGATCCCACTCCATCACAAAAGTCTCAATCCAATGGCAAAGCATGCAACTAGAAGATGCAACATGGGAACCACTCTTCCATATTCAACAACAATTCCCACATTTGAAGCTTTGAGGGCAAAGATTTTTTTAAGGGGGAGGGGATGTTAGGAACCCGTGCTTAATTGCTTTGGACGCATATGCTTTGTAATTCATCCCTTAGAGATTATTCAAATTATCCCACATACAAGGGAAGTAGTAGTTGTTAGAATAGAGTTAGTATATAAGTAAGTGTTGAGGCCAAATAAAGGCATCCATGAATTCATTGTATTGAGCTTGCTCAAAGGAGGCTGCCCCCTCGAAGAGGCATGCGATCAATATAAGCTTTCTGTGTTTATGTTATTGGTAAGAGTTATTTTATTTTTCACATATTTTGATTAAATCTGTTGTAAGAAGTAATTGTTGTAGGAGGTTCATCACATCTTTAAATAAAACACACATTAATTATTCAACTTTTAAATGTCTATGATTTACCAACTATTTTAAAATGATATAAGAGCATTTGATGCAATAAGTCAAGTAAATAATATAATGGAAAGATGAAAACAATCAAAACAAAAATCTCAATTTATATGGCCAATAGGTAATTTATTAACATAAGTTTCAACCATTCAAAATAATTAAATCATAAACAATATTTTTTATTCAAAAAAAAGGGTATATAAGTCTACTCTCTTTCCAATCTATAAAAGGACCTCCCAATCACCTACACTTATGAATATAAATTTATTCCAAAAAAAGGTGTTATATAGGGTGATTTATTCCATGTGGGCTAATTTCACTAGACATGTTGAAGATTAACACAAATAGAGGATTTTATTTTAGTATGAATGTGGATGAATAATAATTTTTAAAAATTATATGCATATCTTTGGATCAAGATAGTAATGATTGTAAAAAATTTATTTGACAAAAAAAATACAAAATAGTGATATAAAAATCCTGTTTGATAATATAATGTGGAACTAATAATTTAACATATCCACAATTTTCATTAAGGCCTCATTAAGAATAAAATATATCATATGACTCCATGACAAAGGGACAAGGAGAAATTTCCATTGGAGTCACTCTGAGTGGGCACAATGATTGTAAAATATAATTAGGTTTAAATTTTAATGAACCATATTTTACAATAATTTACAATGTGGTTTTAGGGGATGAAAAAATTGAAATAAAATACACATAATTGAATATAAATGTAGTTTAATAACTTAAAAGATTCATGGATGCCACAAAAAGGATATAATGCAAGCCATGACCTTACAAAAACTAAATTTAGACATTTTGGTAATCACAATGTTTAGGTATCAATTAGGCCCATGAATTTACATAGCTAAATTTGTGATGATTTAAGTTTACAAATGTGATTACTATATGTGTATAGTATTGCCTACCATTAATTCATTGTAAAACTAATAATTTGAGAATATAAATTGGAATTAATAATTAAATGAATCAAAATATTTCATTGATGCCATAGTGTTAATAAAGAGACACAAAATAATAATATTAATAAGTATGCTCTAAATTGGGTTTTAAAGGAGTGATAAGTTTATTAAAAAAAGGGTTCACTCGCATGGTAAGAAAAAACTATGTGCAAGTGGTGTGGCCAGTAAGATGGGATTTTAGACATGTCAATCTCAATGTGATATGATGTAAGTGATTTGGGAATATCAGTAAGATATTACTTATGATGAGTGGTCATGCAAAGATTAGAAGTGGATATAGGAAAAACTAGATGATGCAAGTCCCAATCATGGTGTGGCATCATGAATGAATTCGAATACCCTTGGGTAGGATATATTCTAAGCATTTATACCACCAAGGTTTGGAAGACTACATGGATCTCCCATCAAACCAAAATCCATCCTTTGGTAGAAAACAATCCCCCCAAAGATGTCCCCTTGCCATCTCATGTAAGGATTCTAATTTTTAGGATAATTACAAAATCCTAAAATATAAGGGTTTAATTAGGAAGCTCATAGGAAAGTGCCTAGCCATTGGATAAATAAATGCATGATTATTAGATAATTGGGATATAGGTTTTCGCATTAGCTTTCTTCTAAAAGGTTTTTTCATCATTAGGTGACCATCACAGGTGAGGAAAAATATGATTCTAGAAAGTGTACCTTGGCTAATGGGGGATTTAGGGCTTTAGATTCAATCTTGGTATCCAAATTTTGATCATCTCTACCAAGAAAGGGCACTTTCCCATTTGGGTGTGACTATATGGTCTTCTATTGGAGTGTTGGAATGATTATTGATTAAAAAATATTAGTTTGGCTTTAGGTGACTTTATCTGCATTGAGTCAATTACTTTTGAAGGAGTCCTAGAATCTTATGAAAGAATTTGTGTGAAGATAGACCATCAAAATCAAATTATGGATTGTTTTTATCTTCTTTCTTTGAAAGGCATATGGAATTAGAGGATTTATGAAGATAAAATTTCATTTTGATGCAATAAGTGTTGATTCAATGGTGATTTTAATAGTGAGTGCCCTAGGTCAAGAAATCAATAAAAGTTTGAGAAAAAAAGGATGGCAAAGCCTAGACCATACTCTAAAGCCTTAATTCATAAAAATATGAAAAATCCACCTCTACTTAAGATGGGGAAAACACCTCCCTTGGTGGATTCAACATTGAATGTAGAGGCAAACTTCACATTGAAAGATAAATTGGAAAATTAGGGTACACTATCACTAAATTGTTGAGATCAACATACCCCCTATTTGTGAAAAATAAGGACCCTTATGCATACATTGAACCTTAACACTGAGATCTTGATATGTTTTGCACATTATTAAAATATTAATATCATCTATGCTGGTAAAATTGACCTATTTGTTCATGGTTTTTCTTTAACCTTGCCTAATGTTGTTAAAAGTTGGCCTTCATGTCTTAAGTTGTAGGTTTCATGGAGCTCTTATTAATGGATCATGCTGAGATTTTCAAAGCTTTATCCTCATTCACACATTTAATATCCTTTGGTTTGTGAGAACTCATAGTTGGATTCATGTTATAAAAACCTCCTTCAAAAAACCCTATTTTAGACCCTTGGTTTGAATTTAGATTTGGTTGGACCAAATTTGGCGAGAACATTTTTAAACTTAATTTAAGACTTAAGCCTAATTTCTATATTAAGTCTTGATCATTTATTTTAAAATTACCAAAACTTATCTTACGAAATTATGCTTGGTCCCTTTTATATTCCTTGCTTTTTTGTTCTCATTATTTTAAAAAGGTTTAGTGTTTATGTTTACAAGGTTCTTTATGTTCCTAATTTGGTCTCATTTTTAATATCACATGGTCCTTTTTATTACATACTTAGCCTAAATTCTTAATTTTAAGGCCCCATCATTTTTATTAACATGAACAAGACCTTAGTCTTAAAACTTTATCTTAAGTTCCTATATCGACCTAAGCCTTAACTTAAGCATCTTGCATTTTTACCAAATTGATGACTCTCACTTCATCAAAAAAGATGATCGGATAGAGCAAAGGAGACCTAATGAGTCTAAAGCCTTTGATCCATTAGCCCAATAATATGCATCTACTTGGATAATGATCAACATTCCATGTTTAATCAAGACTAATGATTGAATGGCACATGATCATCTTCAAGATTAAAGGGGCCACTTTTATTAAATATAGACTTAGGATAAGTTTTGACCTAAGGTCTCAGTATATTTATTATTCCAATAAAACTTTAAGATAAGACTTATGCTACAATTTTAAGGATTCAAAAGGAGCCAATCATTATTAAGTCCTAAGATCACAATTAATGGTCTATGGCTTCTCATGCCAGCCGATCCAATGGATCAAATATGAATTTAAAATGTTAAAGGCCTAAGGAAGCCCTACGAAGATGAAAAGTGTCACCATCTCAGGAACCTACATCTCGATAAACATTCCATAGACCCTTTCCAAGGTCAAACAAAGTCAAAATCTCAAGAGTCCCATGGAGTCGCCACATTGAACTCTCACATTCAATCTTAGTGTTAAAATGGCCTCGTGCATTAAAATTTAGACAACCTATGTTTTTATCCTAAGGCTTATTGTATTTTTTTTAATATAGTGAAACCTTAGGATAAAACCTTAGGTTATGACTATAATATTCAAAGGACCCATTTTATTACGATTTGAAGACTAAGGATTTTAATTTAGTCTAATTTTCATATGCATTAATCCCTAAGCTAACTCAATCCTCTTCATGATTGTAGAGACCAATGGAATGGATGTGATTGGATCTTAATCAATGGTTTGTGCTTAGTCAGGATTAGATGATCTAACAGAGAGTGTTAATTCCAAGATCCATGGACCTAATAAACTTTATGAAATTAAAATTCACATTCTTTCAAACATCATTTGATTCTTATGAGGCCATCATTGACATCCATGAGGCTGTCAAGTTTGATTTCATCAATCATCCTACTTAGACATAAGATTATGCTTTAAAATAATGAAACACCCTTTGAAAGGTATGAAAAACACTTAGGGTCTTTGAAATTCAATGATAAAATTATATTTTGATCTAAATATTCATGGAGGTAGACTTAATCTATGTCTTTATTCTAAGGTTCCAATTACATTTATGTAAGTATAAAATTCCTTAGGCTAAAGACTTATCTTGTGTTTTATTTAAACAAGAAGTCCTTATTCCTTAAAACATAGCTTAAAAGTTTTAACCTGAAATTTTATCATGTTTCTCAACACAATAAAACCCTAGGTTAAATCCTTACATTAAGTCCACGTATTATTCAGGTCCCCTTTATATATGTTTTAAAACTTAGATAAAATATTTTAGCCTAAAGTTTATGTCATGTTTATTAACATGAAATAAACTTTAGTCTAAAGTATGTAGCCTAAGTTTCATATTTTTTCTCAATTCTAATTAAATTTTGTGCACCTTGCAAGATCAATGGCTCACAGTTAATTAGATCAAGTCAATCAGACAAAGTGTAATTGATGGAGACTATTAGATGAGACTAAAAGACCCACAGGATTGATACATGGTGAGTGTGCATTCACTGATGTAATGTAGAGCCTATAAGGCTGATGAAAGTGCCAAGTGGTAAAACCATAGAGCCTAATATAAATACATGCAATAATGTGTAAGCCCCAAGATCATGATCAATGGTCTACATATATCAATGAGAAATGATCTGATGATGTGAAGCAAAATAAATATTTTAGAGGACAACCGCTAGTTATTTTTAAGTATTTATGAAAAATGCCAAAAAGGATACCAAATAGATGCCATATGGGCACCACAGAAGAACAAAATTATGAAATTAAAGATTTGGTGGGCACGTAAAGGCAAAGGTATCAAGTCTAGGATTTAAATCAAAACCAAGCAATGAATTCACATTAGTCTGAGCAACCATCACCATTAAAGCTTCAAAACTCCCTAGCCTCCATAAGAAGCCCTAATTTAAACTCTAATTAATCATAGTCAAGCCATAAAGAGTCCAATTATTATCTGAGTGAGAACAAACTAACCCAGAGGCTACTTGAAGACCATAAGTGAGTAATTTTTAAGTTTTAAGGTCATGCCAACTCAAAGGTAGAAATAAAGAGATGACACATAATTAATTTTATATTTAGATAATGAGGGAAGAATCTTCAAGGATACTGACATTGATGTTGTGGCATTAAACACCAAAAACAAGAACTAGTCTAAACTTTTTTAGACTATTGAAGAAATACAAGCAATCATAAGGGAAGAGCATAATAATGTTATAATCCTCTAGATATACAATGACCTAGTCTCCATCTAGTTGGCTAGTCTCCACTATGGTATTGCAAAACCTTAGGTATTGTACTGTATTAATGTTATTTCCCCCATTTTCACTTATTGTAAAAAATTGATCCGGATTGGATACTTCAAGAAAATAGTTTCAAAAAGTTAGCATATATTTCCCCTTTCATTTGAAAAATAATATAAGCTACAAAAGCCATAGGTATATTTTACTATAATTAGAACATGGACTAGTAAACATGACTTGAACATCACCCTTGCCCCATGGTTACTTGCAAGAATCCAGGTGATCTGAAACCCCACCAAAAAGATCTTAATTGTCCAATTTAGGTAAGGATTCAAAATAATCATGACCTTGATGAATAGGTTATATGGTGCCCCTTCCACCACACATGTTAGTAAAATATAGTTTCCTTATGTATAATACATGGTATAAAAAGGGATAAATCCCCAAATAAGTGAGATTATTAACATTTATTTAAAACAATAATTTGAAGCCACGAAGAAGAAAACTAGCAGCCATTTATTTATGATGTCCTATCTTCTAGATACCCTCTTGGCCGCCACCACAATCCTTGACATAAATAATTGGTCACCTGAAGGGAGACATATAATTTCCCATCACTATTTCAAATTACACATATTCAAATATAGACACAATGTACAATTCATCTGTTATTGTGTATATCTAGCTTTGGTAGAAGCTATTACAGGGATCCCCATGGGCAAGGTCAGCCCTCTGGTCAAGAAGTATGTGGATTTGATTGGATACATCTTATTGTATCCAAATTACATAGTGATTAGAAACTGAGGGATCTTAGTTCATCCCCTTAAACTACTAGTCCATTTTCCAACCAAATTGGTAGAATAAGAAGTTACATACCAATTTTTCCATGGTATAAATTTTGTGTGCAAGAATAAAATGAAAAGAATCCTTCACCCCTTTCCTTTGACCATCAAAAATATTATACTATATACTTTTTAATATGTAAATTTCATCTAAAATCACATATTCTCATTCAACTTACATTTGGATGAACTAAGGCAGTGGGACCCTAATGATAGGGTCACAGAACATTTGAAATCAAAAACAATGAACTACCCTTATGAATATAAGCTTGGTGTTCATGACATGATGTATATCAAGGCATACAACTTAATAGAAGTGGTTTTTATGTTGAAGAAGCATAATATTAGGATTGAGGCTAGACTAGCTAGAGATGAGAAACCTCCTAGTGAGATATGCTAGATGGGGCCCCTAAAATACTACTTGGTACTTGGACCCTTTTCTAATCCCCATCTAGAACAACCACAATTAAAACTACAATAACCTCAATCACAAGTTACATAAGGAATTAAGAAAGATAAATTATAAGAATGCTTGGTGAAGGGGCATCATCTTCACCCCCACCTAAAAGGCCAGAGTCCCCAATTGAGTTCTTTGACATGATTGCACTAGGTCCTAGGAAAATAGTGGAGGATGTAATAAAAGTAATTATTGAGGTATATGGATCAGATGAAGAATAATAATAAGTTGATGAAACTTAATTCAAATCAAAATAAACATAGTAACAAAAGAGGAAGGAGATAACCTTGTACATAGTTCTAGTTACACCCCTACCAAAGAGGAAGGTTGAGTTGGCATCAATCTCAGTCAAAAAGAAGAAACCAAAGCTAACCTTTGATCATCCTTGGATAGAATTTAACTTATTCAATGATGATAATATAATTCATTGGCCATTCATCATTAAATGGCTCATTTATGGGAAGATGCAAAAGATCACAACCTTGCATCATTCATGGGCCATGACCAGTGCAGTCAACATCACTATTCATGATGAGCTAAAGTCATGGATAGTGGCTCTAAAGAAAGAAGAGGAGGAAATAAATATGACCACCCTTAGGGGTTAAATTTTCACTCAAGTAGACACTCTTGGAACCTTAGAAAGCACATATATGGAGATTATCAAGCATCTAAAAATTATAGAGTCACCAGTGAGTGTGAAATTCAACCTAGAAACAACAAACCTAGAGAGAGTGACAACCAAGGCCATGGTTGGGAATGAAGAGTTCACCTTTTAGAAATTTGAGACATTTCTAGTCTAAACTCTATTATAAGGTTAGGTACTTGGTGAACATCCAATCCATGAAGAAGACATAGTTGGACTAGGTGATGCCCAATTAGCTTAGCTAAAATTAGGCATCAAAGGCCTATATCCAAAAATAGAAAACTTATAGAAATAAAAATAAAATATTGAAACATGGGTTGTCTTGTCAATCTTTGATGAATTGATAAAGATGTTTGAGAAATATTTCTATGATATGTTTAAATCCTTGAAGGAAATTAAGATAAGGAAGTGTCCATTAGTTCATCTAGATGCATTAGCCAAGGGTTTGATAGCCCAATGGAAAAATTTTAAGGAAAAAATGAAGGAGCTAATCAACATACTAGTTGAGGATAATATTATTGGATTTAGGATAATTATCTTAGCCTATTTGAATAATATTATGGGAATAATTTTTGAAAATATCTAGGGTCTGAGTACATGGTTAAGGAAATTGGAGAGGGACCTAAGGGATGACAAGGAGCTGATAAATAGAATTGATCAATTCATTGGAACCATGATCACTAACCCTACCATACTTGGTTCCCTGGCCATCATTGTAGATGATTAGTAAAAACATAGGGTCACCTTGGTTATGCAATAGGTAAAGAGCAAGAGTCAAGGCCAGTCTAAAGGTGATAATGATAGGATCATAGGAATGATCCTAATTATAGAGGAGAAAATTGTTGAGGCAAGGATTATCAAGGAAGTAATGGAAAGAAATGACAAAGATTTTGATGACTCGGCATACTAGGAGGATGAGTGCCTATTAGATCTAGATGTAAAATTAAGGATATTTAATGAACAACATCAAAATGCCATAAATATTCTTTAGAAGTAACAACAAATTTCTTCAATATAGGGCCCACTAGCTAGCTAATAATATTCTACTTTGTTAAGAAACTTTGTAATATTCAAAAGTAGAATATTATTTTTGTAAAGGCATGAGCAAAATTTTTAACACATTTACCTATAGGTTATCCTAATTTGGAAAAGGCAATTTATTTTAAAACTTTGTAAAAATGATAACTATCCTTACTCTTGTAAATTTTTAATCCCATGACTGATTAGTGTACTACCTTAGTCTCCTGTAAAAGGTGTTTTATTATTTTTATAAATTATGTGTTTAATTCCTAAATAATAAAAGGGGCTGAGAAATGTAAATTATTAAATAATATGATTTAATTAACCTATTGATTTGTGTAAATAGATAATATGTTTACCTTTCCTAAATATATTAGGAAGTGAGAGAAAATAGAACTTAGCTTATTCTGGTTGATCCAGATTGAGATAGGGCTTGATACTAGATGAGTAGGATTGGAAAATAGGCTAGAAAATGTTCCTAAACTTCATTTATGGGTTGGATAGGAGTGCCAAAAGTGAACACCCTATTGTCTGGCACTATTTTATTGAGGTTGAAAGCTTTTTAGGTTCTATTTGGTAGTCTTGTGTAACCCTATCTATGATTTTTTGAGGCCTAGAAGCCTATGGATCTTGATATGTATGTTATTTAGTCTTCAAAACCCTTAAGAGCTCTTTTTTATTGAATTTTAATGGAAATTTTGGAAAGAGAGATAAGGGGTTAGTGTGTAAAATATATGCTAGATGAACTTCACACCCCATGTGTGGGTACGCTGCCTACATACCAATACTCTGAAGAGGGATCAAGCTAATGTAGTTCTCCAATTGAATTACTTGGTGTAATTATGTGTGATGTATGAAATAGATTTAAAACTAGATTTCCTTTGGATGACTAGGGACTAGTATGAATGCTTGAATAGGTTTGAAATGCTCTTAGAAGGTTGTATGCAGAGAATAGGGAAGAGTGCTTGAGTGTGCTTGCTTGTATTCTTGCTTCTTTCCTATAAATGAGTGTCAATCCTTCTAAATAAACTTTGAATGGCCTTTTATAAGGTAATTAATGATTTTGGGTTAAATAAACTTATATAAAGCCTACAAGGAAAAAGATAAGAATTTGGGAAAATCTAACTATTAGAGGTGAAAATGCACTTGGACAACAACACTATAAATAGGACACCTTGGATTCTAGTGTTCATGTCTAATTTGGACACTATTATCCTAAGGGGATGAGACTTAGGTGGATAGATATGGGCCTTAAAGGGTTACCTAGGTCTGAAAGAGCTAAGTTTAGAAGGCTATGCATGATTGGGAGTTAGTGAAAGAATAACCTAGAAGGGTTATGTGAGAAAGGAGGACTTATGGGTTGGGTGTCATTATCCATTCCTAAGTCATCCAATTTTGCATTTTATATGACTAAATTTGCCCCCCCCCTTTATTATAGTGATGCAACAAAGTGATATACTAGGATAAAGGAAAAAAAGAAAGAATACCTAAACTTACCTATAAGGGAGAAGCTCATGAAGTTGTGTGATGTTGTATGTGCATAGAGAGAGCATGTTGTGAAGTATGAATCTATTGTGAAGCTGGTTTGTGCTAGATTGTGTTGAGTATGTGTTGAATCAAGAGTAATATCATGAATGGAGTTGAGTGCTCAAATCCGTAGAAGGTAGCTCAATAATTTTAAGCTTGGCCCTTTGGCTCTATCATGTCATCTAAGTGAAGTTAATAAATCATGTGTGTGCTAATCAATGTCCAGATTGTGTGTCCAATCCCTCTAAATAGGTGGCTCAAGAATAAAAAGGTTGGCCTTTTGGCTCCATCATTGTCCCATGAAGTTATACCATCATAAAATAGATGTCATATGAAATGGCTCATGGAGCCCATGAATGTGTTCTAAATTTGACAATGTGGCATGGATAGCCTGAATGTACACTGGAAACTAGGCCACTCTTGGCCATTTTGAAATATAGAGGTTAGGCTTGTATGAAAGCCACTCCAAAAATGATGTACTAGGCATATATGAAAGTTAATTCAAGAACTTAGGTACTTAAAAAGTTAAACTTGTATGAAATTTTAACTCAAAAATGATGCCAAGCACCTCTAGATGGAGTAAGGCATGCAACTATTGAGAATGCCTGGAATAAACTAAACTCAGAAACAAAAGAAGATCAATATGTTATACACATTTACCCCAATCACTAATGTCTAGAACATGGATTCTAATCTATAAGTTATGCCAACTACTTAATCTGAACTAAAAGTGAGATCCATTATGACACACATGATAACCTCGTATATCTAAGAAAATTCTACTAAAACTACTGAATTTGACTGATCTAAAAGTGCAAAAACTGTCCTTAAACTAAATTTTTGCCTATTTTTGGAAAATTTGAGTTTTTTTTGCCTTAAAAAGAGTGAAAAATTGTGGACACCCCTATTTTTGGTGCTACTATCCATTTTTAGAGTTGTTTGATGTGAAAACTGATTATTAATCTATAACTATAACTATCACTATTTTTCTTTTTTTCTTTGACTAGTTTGATCTCTAGATTTTGTACTGAGTGGTTTGAATGCTACTATTTTGACTATTAGAATATTTTTATCTTTATTATAAAACTTGTATTTGATGCCCCCTATTATGAGGGTAGGAATGATGAACCTGCAATAATTTCCCTTAGGCAAAAAGAGCCATGTAAGTGTGTTACATTGTATAAATATATGATATAACATTTGATATTTGATAATATGTTTCAAGATATAAAAATGTTTATATTGATAGATTTTTAGATCAACAAGGGTATGCATAGATAGATATAACAATGTCAAAGCATGTGCAAAGTAGTAAACTAGAAATGTTACATATTAGTTGTTAGTTATTAGTTTGATGAATGGAGCATGATGGCCATCATGGCATCCAATAAAACAAGGGAAGTGCATGATATGGATCATGGCATTGCACACATTAAAAAGTAAATAATCAATCAAGAAAACAAGCAAGAAGCAAAAAGCACATAAGGATGACCAAGGGGCCAAGTAAATAAGGGACATGATCACATGTCACTCAAGCTATAAAATAAGCATGAAAGGCATGTTTAAATGCTACATATACGTATAAATGAAATAATCAAATTTGGCACAAGGGTCATAGGTACATAGAAGAGTACAAGAAAAGGATATTGGCAAATTTTGTAAGGCACACACATGAATAGAAGAAAAAGGACATTGGAAAATGTCTTAAGGTATAAGTAGGAGTCAAATAAGAACTGGAAAATGTAATCACACAAGCTATGCTAAGCAAGTAGAGAAAGAAATGAATAACTAAAAAGATACAAGAACATATAACTAATTAAATTAAATTTGAATGTATGAAAAACATGTGTAGTATAAGACTAGGAATATTTTAAGGGATACACAAGTTCTAGATACTATTGGAATATTGATATATTAATCTATGTAAGATATAATGTAATGTACATAAACATGATAACTTAGAGTGTGTATTGTAGGAATGACATAACCTAGATGGTGTAGTCAAGTACAAGATGCCCCCACTAGGTATGTATATTGATGTATATCTTGAATATAAAAGTAGGAGTTCCCCCTCAATGGGTAGAATGAAGCAGTCAAAGAGTTGGATGTCATTGTCCACACTCAAATAAGATCAAGTGAAGCATGGTAATATATAAAATTGACATACAATAACATGAAACAAAAAATGTAAGTCATAGCATGATAGTAGTAATGTAAAGCATGGATGATGCATACAATCAATTTTTTTTTTGTATTTTTGATATGTTTTGAATGTTTTTGTATTTTAAATTTTTGTATTAATTTTGTATTTTGATATAAGCTATGTATAAGAGAAACTAGGAAGAAATGATACTAACCAATGAGTCTCATGGGAGACTCCATATCATGGTGTCCTATATCATGGTGTCTCATTTAAAACCAATCGTAGTGGGTTGCTACATGAAATAGATCCTCAAAAACTTACCCATAGTGAATATTTATCTAAAGTGGTACTATGTGATGTGTATGACTAAAAAATAGATTGGGATGGAGCTAAAACATGTGCTAGTATCTCATTTAATACCAATCATAGTGGGTTACTACTTGAAATAGGTTACGGAAAACTTGGTCATAGTGAATATTTTGTTGAAGTAGTACTGTGTGATGTGTATGTATATGGAACTATACTATATATGCCACAAACTACACTATTATATGTAGAATGATCTCATTGTACTAGACTCTAAATATGCTAAGTAGGTGGGATAGGAGATGTCCTATAAGGCTCTATCTAATAAACCACGTTACTCTCATGATGAGTAACTAATGATTACTATGAAGGAATGTCCTTGGAGGACTCAATAGTGGAGGAATGAGGTCTATAGTTCCATGATGGAGGATATATCAGTGCCCCCTATATGAATGTTATGATGCCATTATCAATAAATATACTAATTTAATTCTTGATTCCATAACAATCATTATCTCTATGTCCATAGATATGATGGTAGTTGAAAAAGGGTTGATGTGGTTGCCTATGTAGGAGATGTGGATCCCACCGATGAGTAGAAGGCAATGTGATTAACCTCATGTCTAGTAGTGCTGATAATATAATATATGGGTTATCCCTTTTTGAATCAAAGTTTAATGGTTCCCTACTACAATTCTCTATTTTTATTATTATAGGCTGTGATTTTTGGTTTTGATATGTAACAGTGATTGTAAATAATTGACTAGGTGAAGGTGCATATACATGATTAGCACCAGGGTACCTTTGAATCTTTTGTATTGTAATATGATTTTCTAATGTTGTGATATTTTTATGTAATAGTTGATTTTGCATTTGTAAATATGAAAATAGCTTACTCATGATAGTGATTTGATTCCTTAGAGTCTCACAAGTGCAAACCTTAGTTTCTTCTGATTGAACATATAATCATATATGTTAAAGAGGGTTTGAAGAAGCTATAAGTGGAATGTATGCATTAGGAGAAATAGTATAGGCTACCTTACCTTTTGGAGTGGAAATAGAATAGACCTAGTTAGAGACAAATTAGCTATCACCCTCTTGAGGGAGAGGAGGAGAAAGGATTTCTTTCCTCTACATGAAATATGACATTGAAACAAGAGTATCCAAAGAGGCATATACATCTAGGTAGAAACTATGCATGTAGGCTAAAATACATTTAAGTGGAGTTATAAATTATATAAAAATATGATTATATATAACATTCAACATGAAATATATCAAACAAAGGATATAAAGAATGAATTTGATCATGTATACATAAAAAATTGTGATATGTTCTATGATATTTGTAATGTGTTTAGCATGATAAACTTGTATATTTTTCCCGATGAGAGATAGAAAACAAAGGTTAGAAAGCATGAAATTTTTCATGTATTCATAAAGAGTTTTGACATTTGACATAACATTTAAAATGTGGTTATCATGATAAGCTTGAAAATTTTTCCATATGAAAGATAGAAAGCCAACGGTTGAGAGCATAAACTTGTGTAAGAATGCATAAATATTTTTGACATGTATTATGACATTTTTAATGTGTTTAGCATAATGAATCTAGAGATTTTTCCATATGACAAATAGAGAGTAAAGGATATAGAACATGATTTTGTTCATAAATGAATAAAGATCTTTGACTTGTAACATAATATTGCTAACATGTTTAGCATGATAAACTTGAAAAGTGTTCCATATGAGAGATAGGGAGTATGAAAAAGGCATATTGAAAACTTGTGTAACTTTTACAATAAATGTTTTAATAGCATCCCTTATTATGAAAATTAAGAATGAAATGCAAAGAGTGAAACTTTGTATAAGCATATGATATACTTCATGACTCATGTACATGATAGGACCTATTATGGTTTATTTATTATTTGCAAGAAACGTAAGAAAAGTTTGTAAATAAATGAGCATCATTTTTGCAATTTGGATATGGATGTAAGGTGATACCTCAAGAAGAAAATTAGGAACTTGTATATGTAACTAGGGATTTTTCAACAATATTTGTGCAAAATACTATGTTGAGTTTCTATGTTTGATATGGAACTAAAAATTTAGAAAATGATTTGAAAAATACTTGAAAGTAATTGAGAGTTTAGTTGATGCAACTAGGGTTTTGAATGATTTTTTTCAAAAATAATGTAATAATTTGAAAATTTTAGAGAAATTTGTAGAATTTTCTTGGAAAATTTATGAATACTCAGAAAATATTTATAAAATTAGCAGTATATTTTTTTAGTGTTTGTATGCCAAAAGGACATAATATGTGCAAACTAGGGTTTAAACAAAATATATGTTCTTTTTGAAATGAATTGGTAGATTTATATTTTTAAATTTAGGAAAAATCAAGAAATTATGACAAAAAATCAAAAATAATTATCCCTATGGTTTCTAGGGTTTTTGTGCAAAAATTCAATGTAAGTCAGGTTCACCAAATGTTTTATTGTCTTAGGAAATTAGGTGTTTAATAACTAAATAATAAATGGGTCTAAGTAATGTAAATTAGTGAATAATATGATTTAATTAACCTATTTATTTATGTAAATATATAGTATTTTTGCCTTTCCTAAATATAGAAAGAAGTGATAGAAAATAGAACTTAGCTTATTCTAGTTGATCCAGTCTTAGACAGGGCTTGATACTAGAAGAGAAAGACTAAAAAATAGGTTGGAACAGGTTCCTAAACTTTACTTTTTGGTTGGATAGGAGCATGGAAAGTGGAAACCCTACTATCTAGTGTTTTAGTCTTATTTCAGTGTTGTCCTAAGGCTAAAAGCTTTATGGGTTTCGTTCGACAGGCTTGTGTGACCTTGTCTATGAATTTTTGAGGCCTAAAAGCCTATAGAGCTCACTCTATGTCTAATTTAGTCTTCAAAACCCTTAAGAGCTCTTTTTTATTGAACTTGAATGGAAATTTTTTAAGTAGAGAGAAGTGGTTAGTGTGTAAAGGATACAATGGATGCACTTCACACCCCATGTGTGAGAATGTTGCCTACATACCAATACTTTGAAGAGGTATCAAGCTAATGTAGTTCTCCCATTGAAGTGCTTGGTGTGATTGTGTGTGATGTATGCAACTAGATACAAAACTATATTTATTTTGGATGACTAGGGACTGGTATGCATTCTTGAATAGGCTTGAAATGTTCTTAGAAGGTTATATGTAAAGAATAGGTAAGAGTACTTAAGCGTGCTTGTTTATATTCTTGCTTATTTCCTGTAAATGAGTACCAAACCTTCTAAATGTACTTTTAATGGAATTTTATAGGTTAATTAATGATCATGGGTAAAATGAACTTGTATTAGGAAATAATAAAGATTTAGGAAAATTTGACCATTAGAGGTAAAAATGCACTTGGATGACAGCATCAAAAATATGACACCTTGGGTTCCATTACTCCTGTCCAATTTGGGGGCTGATGTCTGAAGGGGATGAGACTTGGGGGAATAGATATGGACCTAAAACAACTACTTGGGTATGAAAGAGATAAGTGCAAAATGCTATGAATGACTAGGAATTAGTGAAATAATAGCCTAGAAGGGTTGTGCAAGTAAGAAGGATGACCTATGGATCGAGTGTCATTAACCATGCCTAAGTCATCCAATTTTACATTTTATATGACTAAAAAAGCCAGTATTACCATTTTTTAAAAGGAAAATTTTTTTGAGCAAAAATACTTTATGTAAACTTTGAGTAATTAATATAAGCAATGAATTTTGAAAAGATTGTCCAATATTTGCTTGTGTATTTTTTATTATGGATATTTTCTCAACTATCTATTTGGATGTTTAGATTTGAATGGTTTTCATTGATTCTTGATGTGCATATATAAATTTAGAGCTGTTAATTTTTTTATTATGCTATGTTAATTTAAAGTTCTTAGGTTCATTTCACTTCCCTTGCTTCTCTTATAAATGTGCTAACACAATTTGCTTGTGATGTAAATCTTCAAATTGAATCTAGTTTCTTATTTGCATTACTCCTTATTTTTCTTAGATGTTTGCCTTATACATGGTGGGATATTTACTATAGCAATTTCATGTCATGTATTGGTTTGAATGTATATCTTGATGAAATCTAAGCTTTGTCATAAGGTCTAGACTAAAAATCAAGAATACATTCATTTTGCCCTATCCTTCTTTTTTCTTTTTTTAATCAAATCACTTTAGTTTAAACTTCACTATAAATATTCATCTATATTAGTTTTTATTTTAGAACTTGATCAAACATTCACTGATAATAGATTAGATATCTTAAATTTCATGTAGATTTTCCATGATGGCTCCCAACCACCAATCAATATATATATTTTGGAATAGTTTATTGCTCTACCACTTTTTTAACTTTAATAACCAAATTACCCTAATCTATTACTCATGCTTTGAATTCCTTAAATTTTAAAATTAGAAGTGTTTTTTAGACACTAGGAGTGCCTATGACACATATAAAGGCATCAATAGGAACAACTCTACTAGTGCTAGAAGAAGGGGCATCTTTGTGAATTTACAAGATCTTTACTAACTTCGATGTGTTTTGACCAAAGATTGGTGTAATATTTAAACAGTTGCATAGTTTGTTATTCAAAAGTGTAAAGATCATCGATATTCATGGTATTTTACCCATATTTATGCTTCATATAGGAAAAGATAAAGAACCATCAAGGATAGATGTGTAATTATGATAAAGAGAGCTTGAGATCTAAGAATCTAAAGTATTTGAGGTTAGAATAGCTTGCTTTGATCAAATATTGGTAGATATTTTATGAATCTGAGTTTATTTGAGATTATAACTATAAATATTGATCATAGTTATGTAATTGGACACATATTTGAGATAACTTAGTTAAAGGTAGATGTCCTTCATTGTTCTTTACATAAATCTTTGCAAAATTTGCTTTATGTGTAAGTCTTATCCCTGTTCCTCAAAAAGGCTGATTTGACACATCATATTTCAAATATGATCGAAAGTCCTCAAGCTAGAATTGCCAAGAATATAAATAATATCACATTCAAAAACAAGAGATCCTCTACTAGAACTAGACATACACAAAAAAAAAGGTGAGACAAAGTTAGACATAGACATTTAAAGTCTTTTCCGACTTCACCACTACAAGGTACTCCTGTATTATAACTTAATCAAGGTATGGATTGGTTAGAAAGATATCATATTAATTTTTAAGGTGTATTTCATGACCTTCCTCACAATTTAAAAAAATATTTGCCAAATTTTAGTCCTAATGGTATTGTAACAATATAAGAATATGTTAAATCCTTCAAAGTTGCATTAATATTGCCAAATGTCATTCATGAATATGTAGCATGTAGGTTGTTTACATTCACATTTAATGATGATACATATTAATGGTTATTAAACCTTCCTAATAATTTCATTACCACCTGGGACAAATTTAATAACCTTTTCATTGACTAATTTGGCAAAATCATTAACCCTTGTGTCATATACCAACAATTTACCACCATCAAAATTGATGCTAATGAGCCTATAAGAGATTTTAATGTTATGTTTCAGAAGATGTATAGTATAAATAATGACACTTATAAACCTAATAAGGTGTTAGCCTTGGAAATCTACAAAGATGCTCTTGATCCCATAACTTTAGTACTCATAAAGAGGGTTGTAGGTCCTATGAACACACTGGCTTTAACCTATGTTGATTTTGTGATCATTAATGACTAAATCCAACCTCAAGATCAGATGGCCTACTCTATTCCCAATGTCAATCCACATATGCCTAACTTTAATGTCTTTCCTAATAACAACCAGAACATGTTTGCTCTCAATTAGCTCCCAAGTCTGAACTAATTGCATCTAAGACATGCTACTCTTAACCAAAATTTGGGGTTCTTAAATCACGCTGATACCAATAGATTTAATTAAAATTATCAAAAGGCCCTAATATCATCCACTATTACAACTAACAAATAGGTCCATAATTTAGAAACACCCAAAAATGAGAATGGGTCTATTCTAAAAATGCTCCAAAAACTGAGCACTGACTTCCTTTAGCTGCAAAAACAAGTTGGTAATACTAGAGAGAATTCTAGTAGAAAATTCTCATTCCAAAGTTTCAATATGCCCAATAATAGGTTTAATAATGATAGTTTTTGTAATAATATTAATAGTGAACTATCTTTTGAAAATAAGACTATGGATATTAATCTTATTGATATTGCTTTACCTTATTATTGTAGAGTCCATTGTACTGGTAAACTTGGTGAGATTGATTGTATTAAATTTTTCAAAGATTTTGAGGAGTTTTAAGAAGAGTTGGACACTTTTGAGATAGTACCTAACAAAGATAATAGTGCATGTACTTCAATATTCGAGCCCACTGACCAGGCCTTCATGGTGGAAACATTTGATTTCCCCTTCCAAAAAAAATCAACTTGATTATTTTCTTGAGGAAGTTTATGCTTTCCAATAGTTTCTAAATAATACATATCCTCTAATGAACAAAGAATAGAGGTATAATTTGACTACTTCTACTCCTTAGATAGCTTTGGTACTCCTTTAGATATCACTTTAGATAATATTTTAGATCCTATAAAGGGAATTACTTCTAGACCTAATATTGATACTTCCAATTCTTCCAATAGGACTGGTTATAATATTGTACATGAAATGAATAAAATTAAAGCTAATATTACATTTCATGAATTGACAAAGATTATTGAGAAAAGAGATCTATTGCTAGAATCCTTGTCTAATAAATATAACAAGATTTCCAAGATTGATAATGCAAATGTAATGATGTACAAAGCTAAAACAGAGTCACAACCCTTATTTCTTATAGTCAAAATGTTTGTTAATAACTTTCATAATTACTTGTTAGATTTTGGTGCCTCTACAAATATCATGCCTACAAGCATTTGTAAGCAACCTGGTTTGAACCCCATTAAGTATGATAGGGTTATTACCCAGTTAGATATGTATAGGGTCAAGGTGATTGGAGAATTTTTAAATGTCCACATGCAAATGACTTCTAAGCCAAAATTCCAACAATTCAAAGATATCTAAGTGGTAGATATCCCTTATGCATATGGACTAATTTTAAGTAGAGAATGTACAAAGTCTCTAAATGGATATATGTCCATAGAATGTTCAAACCTATGGTTTCCTTAGAGTGAAGTTTCCAACCAGATTAGAGTTGAAAGGGAGATAAGAATGAAACAAATGATCATTAAATATAATGTAGTGAATGGAAGGCTCAACATAATTGATTTTGATTTAATAGTTTTATCCTAGAAACTACCAAGTTATGTTATCCTAAAGATTCTCATGTTGTGCTTAGATTTTGGAAGTTATAATTTGATGGTGATAAATTTATATTTGGGTCTAGGGTATGTATTATTGTAGCTAAACATGATGGTAAGAAAAATCATGCCTATTATAGGCTCCAGATTCCATGCACCAATAATCTTGCAGAATATGAAGTTCTCATACTAGGTCTATAGTTTACTATAAAAAATAAAGTTAAGGAATTACTAGTTTATGGTTATTCAAAACTTATAGTCAATTAGGTGAGAAACAAGTATTAGTGAAAAATGTCATACCTCAAAAGGTATAAATTTAGAGTTATGAACTTTAATGAATGTTTTGATGCCTTCAATATTGTTTCTATCTCTAGGGAGGAACATAATGTTGTTGATGAGTTAGCCTTTACTATAGCTAATCTCATGCCTGACCAAGATTCACTAAACTTTAGCATTAAGCTAATACCCTTCCCTTCAATCCTAGACAATGTAAACCATTTTCAAGTCTTTAGTGATGACCAAAATATCCTAAACATCATTACTAATTGAAGAGGATTTGAAGCTCAAGTCATTGATGCGGATGATGAAAATGCATTTAGAGAAGATAAATATAATGGAAAATTCATTCAATTGAATGACAAAAAAATCCCCATGGGAATGAATTCCTATTAAATATTATTTGATCAAGACAAGATAGTTGAAGCCTTTATGATTCCCAAAGTAAGTGGAAAATATTACAATACAGTTAGTTGTGGACCTCAAGATCAACCTCAACTAGTCAACATTTGAAAAGCTTATACAAATTTTGAAAATAAGAGAGCCAAGGAACTGTTAACTAATTACAAATATGTGATAGCTTACTCATATGATTACTTAAAGATATTTCATCCAAGATTCATCACCAATACCAAGTAATACAAACTATTTTTTTCGACCATGATGGCTTTTATTGATGGGTTTTCAAGGTATAATCAGGTGTTAGTAGACAAAGAAAACATAATGAAGACAACATTCACAACTAAGTGGGGCACTTTTACCTATAAAATAATTCCTTTTGGACTAATAAATGTAGGAGCCACTTTTCGAAGGGCCATGGACTATGCCTTCCAAATCTTGATGGGTAAGTGAATTATAATTTATATGGATGATCTAAATATTTTCTGTAAGAATAGGGAGGACCATTTCATGCATTTACAATAGGTATTTGAAATATGCAAAAGGTATGGAATTTCCCTCAACCCTAAGAAATTTTTTTTGGTGTCACTAAATTTAAATTATTAGGCCATATTATTACCAAATATGGAATCTCTATTGATTCTAAAAGAGTATAACCTATATCAAAGATAGAGCCTCCCAATAGTAGAAAAGAATTGAAATCATTTTTTGGTAAAATAAACTTTGTGACAAAATTCATTTTTGGATTCATAGAAATTTTCAAACCATTGAATGTTATGCTGAAGAAGGATACTAAAGTCTCATGGAATGAGGAATCCAAGAAGGCCTTTGAGGACATAAAAAGAGAAATCAACCAAGCTCTAGTCTTGATAAGTCTAGACTTTTCAATGGATTTTTATCTCTACTCTTTTTCCTTTGACCACACTATTGTTGTTGTTTTAACTCAAAAAATAAAAGGATGTGACCATCCAATTTATTTTATGAGCACTAATTTGAAACATGTTAATTTAAATTATACTTTGACTGATAAACAAGCCTTTGCATTAGTTAAAGTAATCAATAAATATAAGCACTACATTGTTAGGAAAAAAGTAGATGCCATTCTTCCAGATCCTATCATTAAACTAATGCTAAGCCAATGTGAACTTAGAGAGAAAAGAGGTAAGTGGATGTATGTTCTTCAAAAATATGACATAGAGAGAAAATTGGTAAGATGTCAAGGTTTGATTCAAATGATTTCCAATACTAGCTCTAAACTAAGTATCATGAATGTTGATCAACATAATTTTTTACCTAATGATTGGCATGACTCCATTATCACTTGTCCTAAGGATTAAAAAGGAGCATAATAGAGCATTAAGGCTCAAGGAATCCCATTACCTAATAAAAAATGGAGTATTGTACTTGAGGTATGTACCTTAAATGTGTTGCCAAGGAAGAAGCTATCAAGGTAATGGGAACTTTCCATGAGAAGTTTGGAAGTGGGCATGCATTTGGGAGAAACATAGCCCACATGATCCTTAGGGTTGGCTATGATTATCCCACCATCTTCAAATATGCTCATAATCATGTGAGAGAATGCCATTCATGCTAGATCTTTAGCAAAAAGGAGTAAAAAGAAGTAATGCCCTTATAACTTGTCATGATTGACAAACCCTTTGCCCAGTGGGGACTAAACTTTATAGGGGTAATCAACCCCAACTTATAATAAGGTCATAAGTATTTTATGGTATATACTAACTATTTCACTAGGTGGACTAAGTTGTAGCCACCAAATAATGTAAAACATAAGAAGTGATCAATTTTTTACAAGAAAACATGTGTACTATATTTGGGATTCCAATCTCTTTGGTATGTGACAATGGGTCAGCATTAATATCCATAGAGATGAAAAAATAGGCATATGACAAAACCATTATTCTCAATTTCTCATCTAACCATTATCTTTAAGGTAATGGAGTATTTGTATCAATGAATAAAAATTTGATGAAAACCATTAAGAAGTCTATTATAGAAAAACCAAGAACTTGAAATAAGCTTCTGAAGTATGCCCTATGGGTAGATAGAAAAAGAGTCAAGAAGGATCTTAAATCTTCTCCCTTCTTTCTGGTATATGGCCAAGAGCCTATATTCCCCATCACACTTAAGTTGCCAACTTACAAGTTTATGTAAGAGTATATGGAAGACCAAAAATTTGCAAACTCAAGGCTGTTGGACATTATTCAAAGGTAAGATGCACAAGAAGAAGATTTTTATAACTTTAGTAGGTAGCAAAGTATAGTAAAGAGGAGGTTTTCTAAGTGATTAAATATCAGGGTGTTCATACAAGGAGACTTGGTTGTTCTTTGGGATAAATCATTTGAGTCCAAGGGCAAATATGGCAAGTTCACACCTCTATGGATTGGACCCTATCAGATTGTAGATACACTTGAAGATATCACCTTTGAACTGAAAGGCCTATAAGGAGAAAAATTCATGCTACCCACTAATGGGTATTGCATTACTTCTCTGTTTCTCTTTTTGGGGCCTGCATGGAGTAAATCTATAAGAATGGTTAGAATTAGTGTAGGTAGGCTAGTTATTTTCCTTTAGTTCTTTCCTTCTTGTCCCTAGTTTGTACATAAGTTTGTATATATATTTTTCTTCCCTTTTGCTTTCTGCTTTGTTGCTTTCTATTGTGTTTTTTTTTTCTTGCTTTTAAGTCTATTTGGATTTCCCTCATCTTGAAGTTCATTTAGTTTTCTTAAAAATTCTAAAAGATTAGAAATGTTGGTATGGACCTTATGTATATGTTGACCATGGATTTATATGATCTTAATATTAAAATTTGAATAAATTAGTAAGGACTGGTGGATAGGTTAACCATTCCATAAGACCTTAAATATTGTTTCAATCTAAACTTGGTTTTAAGAATAAGTGTACATGTAGGATGAAAGCTTAATCTAATAAGGCACACTCATGGTTACACTTAACAAAAATCCTTGCCTAGGGAAAAGGTTGCTACCATGGGTGATTATATGAATATCATACACTTGACCAAATCCTTAAACTTGGATACCTTGGTTTCTAGCCTTTGTTGAAAACTTAAAAGACCCAAAAATACAAAAAATAAGAACTTGTTACAAAAATCAAAACCTTTTCAAGAAAAGTTGATTATGGTAATCTCCACTGGGACTATATACACCTAGATGGTAGTGGAGAAAGGCCATGAGTGGAGACAAAATCATCTCTACCAGGGATATGGACACCTAGATGGTAGCCAAGCAATACCCAAGCCTTCCCTGAACTAAAATCATGGTTCTTAATGAATATCTAAACATTTTACAAGTCAATGTTGATGATTAAAGGCATGAAACTTGGAATTTGCCTCCTAAACCCACTAAAAAATAGTAATTCAAATCAAAGCACCCACATAACATGGCTACATTTTTATTATTGATCCTAATTATACATGTGCAAGGCTTGTTTAAACCATGATCTGATCTTGATAATGACATTGATCAAATAAAATAAATGACCTAGTTATTTATCTAAACTAGAGTCTCTAAGTTATAACATATTTTTATATTTCCCTTAGAATTCTTCATTTTTTGAGATCAACATACCTACAATTTATAAAAAATAGGGACCCTTGTTCATACTTTGAACCCTAACACTAAAAACATGATATGTTTTGCACATTATTAAAATTTGAAGATCATCCACGCTTGGTAAAAGTTGTTTATTTTTTCATGATTTGGATTTAACCTTGCCTAATTGATCTAAAACTCAAAAGATTTGGTTCAAATATAATTCAAGAAATAAGAAAAACACAATTCAAGTAATGTTATCTCTGAGAAGAGATGTTTTATTGATCAAATTTGCAGACCTAAACATATGTCTATCTATGAGAAGAGATGTCTAATTTCCATTTCAGGTTACATATTCATTTATATATGTTTTGAAGGTGTTAGGAGGATGTTTAAGGTCACCAATATTGAGGGAGATTAAGTGGTTTTAATTCCATGATTTACAACAATATAAAATTAGAGGAATTACTATTTTTAGAAACATAGTATTTTAAGACTGCACTACTAAAATTAAAATTTGGGACACTTCCATTGGGTTTTATGGGGTCAAAATACATTTATTATATCTAAATTCCATCTCAATGCATTTCCCTCATTCTTAGCTTTCCAACAGTTCAAATGAAGAGTAAATTAGAGCTCTGGTGCAAAAGTTATGGCTCCTGGAAGTTCCATCATCAATTGGGGTAGACCCGTCACCTAAATTGTCACCTAAATTATTGCCCAGATCATTCCTCCCTCATAGAGAAGCAATGGTCCCCATTGCATCAATATTTTTTAGCAAGTGTGGTAGTTTTACTTTTATTTGATTCTCGATGCATACTTGGAATCGACTATGATTTATGGAACTGTGTAGTATCTGACCATCAGTTTGTGGATGGAAATCCATGAACTTATTTAGCTTAGTATCTATTTTCTTCTATTGTTGTGTTATTTTTGTAGTTAGGGATGAAACATTGGTCCTTTTGGATTCTTGTGGCTTGACCACCATGAGAAGAAATTTCTTCACACTAATTAGTGAGACAAATGTAGAAGGTGGTACCTCTTGTACCGTATAACACTGTGTTCCAAGAGTGACAGTGATCCATCAATTTCTTAATTCATAGATGCCATGTTGATCATACATGAATGTCTGACCAAAGAGTACATCACAAACATATATATTGACCACATCACATAATACCTCATTTTAGAAAGGTTTTATTGCAAATGAGAGAAGACATTGGTGGGTGACATGGAGGTTTCTCCCTGGACTCAACCATCCAATACTATATGGATTTGGGTGATGCTTCATGGATAGATTTAGGCTATTCACAACATTAGCATATATTAAATTCCATTGACTTCCACTATCAAGAATGAAATGCAGAAGCTTACCTTTCACCCATAACTTAGAGTGAAACAACCTTTCCTTGTCATCTAGCCTCTCCTCATGGGTCTGTGATGAAGCAACAATGGCTTCAAGCTCAACATCTAAAATTTCTTTTTCAACCTCTTCAAATGTAGGGTCTATATGAGGTAGAGAATTAGATGTTGAATATTATGACTTAGAAAGTAGGGACTTGATGCCTCAACATTCTTCTTTGGAGTGAGTTCCATATTTGTGATAATCACACCACTTCCTAGTCTTTCCTTCCTTTTGCTTCCAATTTTGGCCTCGTGTTTGACCTTCTTTGTCACTTTTCCATTTTGAAGGTTGACTCTTCATATTCATTCTTCCATGCTTCTGCTCAATCTTCATTACAAACTTGTATGCCTCACCAATTGTTTCCAAATTGAAGAGTTCCATTTCTCCCCATATGTACCATTTTACTCCACTATGATATTTGAGAACCTTATGTTTCTCACTTTCTTGGATTCCCAATCTCAAAAATAGAGAATGAAAAATGTCAGTGTAATCTTGAACAGACTATTCCTTACCTTGGTAAAGTTGTTGCCACTCTATATACAGATCATCATATGCTCCAATGGGGTATTATTCTTCCTTTACAGCTTCTATGAAATCATCCTAGGTGGGTTCCACCTCAAGGCCAATATCATTTGCATTGAATCTCTTTTTGTATACTTCCCACCATTTTTTTATAGTGAATGATGCTTTCAAAAGAGAAAAGGTGATCTTCTCTTTATCGATGAATTTATTTATATAAAAATAAGATGAAAATTTATCCAACCAGTTTTCTACTACATCAGCATTGATTTTGACTTCAAATATAGGGATATCAAAATTCACCTGAACCTTGAAGGGTGTTGGGGCACTGAAAGGATTTTGGGGTGTAGATGAGGCACCAAAAATTCCCATCGAGATTTGTTAGAGAATTTGAGTGAATTATTGTAGAATTTGCACTTGTTGATATTGGAGGTATTCATTCACCATTTCCTTCAAAGGATCAGATGTCTCGGTGTTGTCCACTATTTGAAGTCATTTGGAGCAAATAGGTGGATAGTCTACTGGTTCTATTTTCCATACAAGCTTCCTATAATCTGACCTCATCCTTGGGATCATATACTCTAAAAACAAACTGCTCTAATACCACTGATCCAAAACTCAAAAGATTTAGTTGAAAGATAATTCAAGAAACAAAAAAAACACAATTCAAATAATGTTATCTCTGAGATGAGATGTTTTATTGATCAAATTTGCAGACCCAAACATATGCCTATCTCTAAGAAGAGATGTTTAATTTCCATTTTGTATTAAATCTTCATTTATAAATGTTTTTAAGGTTTTACGAGGATTTGGTGGGAGAAAATTTACTGTGAACATTTTTAAACTTAATTTAAGACTTAAGCCTAAATTTTTATATTAAAGCTTGGTCGTGGTTTTTAATAATACCAAACCTTATCCTAAAATATTATGCTTGGTCCCTTTTATATTTCCACCCTTTTTGTTCTCGTTATTTTAACAAGGTCTAGTGTTTATGTTTATAGGGTCCTTTATGTTCGTAACTTGGTCCCATTTTAATATCATGTGTTCCTCTTTGTTACATACTTATCCTAAAGTCTTAGAGCTAAGGCCCCATTTATGTTTATTAACACAAACAAGACCTTAGTCTTAAAACTTTAGCCTAACTTCCTATATTGACTCAAGCCCTAACTTAAGCATCTTGCCTCTTTGTAGAATTGAAGACTCTCATTACATTAGGGAAGATGATCAGACGGAGTGAATGATACCTTATTAATCTAAATCCTTTGATATATTATCCCAATGGTGTACATCCACTCAGATAATGATCAAAATTCCATGTTTTAGTGGGACCGATGATCAAATGGTATGTGATCATCTTCAAGATTAAAGGGTCCCCTTTTATTAAATATAGACTTATCCTAAGTGTTACCCTAAGGTCTCATTATATTTATTAATACAATTAAACCTTAAGATAACACATATGCTACAACTTTAAGGATTCAAAAGGAACCAATAGCGATCAAGTCTGAAGGTCATAATCAACAGTCTATAGTTTCTCATGAAAACTAGTCCAGTAGAGTGAGCACAATGTTGAAACATCAAAGGCTTAAGGAATACCTATTAATATGACAATTGTCACCATATTTGGAACCCATATATCTATTTACACTCCATAGACCCTTCCTAGGGTCAAATGGAGTCAAAAACTTAGGAGTCCTACAGAGTCACCATGTGGCACTCTCACATTTGAGCTTAGTATTAAAAGGGCCCTAATAGGTGAGATGATTAATATTTATTTGAAAAAATTTCAGCCATGAAGAAGAAAACCAACAGTCATTTCTTCAAGATGTCCTATCCTCTAAATGCCCTCTTGGCCACCACCAAAATCCCTAACATAAATAATTGGTCACTTGAAGGGAGACATACTATTTCCCATCACTATTCCAAATTGTACATATTCAAATATATACAAAATGTATAATTCATCTATGATTATGTATATCCAACTTTCATAGAAGCTATTAGAGGGATCCCCATGGTCAGGCTTAGCCCTCTAGTCAATAACTATGTGGAGCTTATTGGAGACATATGGTTGTATCTAGATTGCATAGTGATTAGAATAGAAGGGACCAGAGTTCATCCCCTAAAATTAATGGTCTATGTGCCAACCAAATTAGTAGAATAGGAGGTTCATATCAAATTTTCCATGGTATAGATGGTGTGTTCAAACATAAAAGGAAAGGACTCCTTCACCCCTTTACTTTAACCATCAACAGGACTGTATTATAGAATTGGGATCATGTAAATGTCATCTCTAAACATAGAGACTCCTTAAACTTATAGTTAGATGAAATGAGGTAGTGGGACCCTCATGATAAGATCACAAAAAATTTGAAATCAAAAATAATGTACAACCCGTATAAACATAGGCTTGGTGTAAATGACATGATGTATATCAAGGCCTCTAATTTCATAAAAGTGTTGGCCACGTTGAAGAAGCATAATAGTAGGCTTGAGGCTAGACTAGCTAGAGATGAGAAACCTCCTAGTGAGATATGGAAAATGGGGCCTCTATAATACCACTTATTACCTTGACCCTCTTCTGGGCCCCCTTTAGAATATACATAAATAGAACTACAATAATCTCAAGCATAAATTGCACAAGGACTTGAGAAAGAGAAATTAATATAAATACCTAGTGAAGGGGAATCATCTTCGGCCCCACCTAAAAGGCTAGAGTCCCTACTTGAGTTCCTTGACATGATTGAAATAGGTCCCAAGAAGACAATGGAGGATGCACTCAAAGTACTTGCTGAGGCATATGTATCAAATGAAAAATAATAATAAGCTGAGAAACCTCAAGTCCAAACCAAGAAATAAAAATAACAAAAGGGGAAGGAGGTACCCTTGGACATAGTTCCAATTTCACCCCTGCTAAAGAGGAAGGCTGAGTTGGCATTGGTCCTAATTGTAAAGAAGAAACTAAATTAACCTTCACTCATCCTTTGAGTGAAGTTAACTTATTTAGTGATGAGAATCCTATTCATGGGCCAATCATACCTAAATGGTTCATTTATGAAAAGATGAAAAACATGCCAACCCTGAAACATTCATGGGCCATGACTAGTGTAGTCAACATCATTGTTCATGATGAGCTTAATCCATTGATAATGGATTTGATGAAAGAAGAGGAGGAAATAAAGATGACCACCCTTCGGGGTTCAAGTGCTAATCAGGTAGACAGTCATAGAACCTTAGGTATCACATAGATGGAGATTCTTGAACCTCCAAAAATCATAGAGTCATTAGTCAGTGTGTAATTAAACCTAGAGATAGCAGGCTTAGAGAGAGTGACAACCAAAAAGGCCATAGTTGGGAATAAATAATTCACCTTTCATAAAGTTGAGGCATTTTTGGGATTAAGTCTAGTAAGAGTTCAGGGACTTGGTGAACACCCAATCCATGAAGAAGACAAAATTGGACTAGCTAATGCCCATTTAGCTTAGCTAAAATTAGGCATCAAAGCCCTGTAACAAAAAATAGAAAACTTATAGAAATAAAAGAAAAATCTTGAGACACATACTATCTTTTTAGTCCCTAAATAAATGATAAATATATTTGAGGCATATTTATATGTTATGTTTAAATGCTTACAAGAAATGAAGACAAGACATAGTCTATTAGCTCATCTAGATGTAGTAGCCAAGAGTTTTATAGTCTAATGGAAAATTGAAAGAACAAAATGAGGGAGATAATCAACATACTAATTGAGGATAGGATTCCTAGCTTCAAGAACATTAGCTTAACCCATTTGAATACTATTATGGGAATAATTGTTGACATCATCCATGGTCTGAGTTCATGTTTAACGAGCTTCAAGAGGGTCCTAAGGGATGACAAGGAGCTGATAAATAGAATTGAGAAATGCCTTGGAATCATTATTTCTAACCCTACCAAATTTGTCTTCCGCAGTATCATTTTAGATTATACGTACAAGCACAGGGTCACCTTGGTTGTATAAGATGTCAGGAGTAAGAGTTAGGGCTAGTCTAGAGGTGATAACAGTAGGATCATGGGCATGATCCTAACTACAAATAAGAAAATTGATAAGGCATGGAGTATCAAGGAAGAAATGGAAAGAAATGATGGATATTTTAATGACTTGGTATACCATGAGGATGAGTTCCTATTAGAGCCAGCTGCCAACTTAAGGCTAGTTGATGAACAACATCAAAAGGCCAAGAATATTCTTCAGGAGTAACATAGGAGTTATTTAGTGCATGGTCCACCATCTAGCTAATAATATTCTACTTTGTTAAGAAACTTTGTAATATTCAACAATAGAAAATTATTTTTGTAAAGGAATGTGCAAAATTGTTAGCACATTTTCCTGTAGGTCAGTCCACTTTGGAAAAGGGAATGTATTCTATAACTTTATAAAAAGGACAACTGTCCTTACTTTTGTACATTTGTAATCCCATGACTAATTGGTGTACAGCCTTAGTTTCCTATAACAGGTAGTATTACCATTGTGTAAAAGGAAGAAGTTTTGGAGAAAAAAGACTTTATGTATACTTTGAGAAATTAATACAAGCAAGGAATTCTAAAAAGATTTTCCAATATTTGCTTGTGTATTTTTAATAATGGTTGCTTTCTCAACTATCTATTTGGATGTTCAGATTTGAATGGTTTTCATTGATTCTTTATGTGCATATATAAATGTAGAGTTATTAACTTGTGTCTATAATAGGTTAATTGAAATATCTTAGGTTCATTTCACTTCCCTTGATTCTCTTATAGATGTGTTAATGCAATTTTATTGTGAAGTAAATCTTCAAATTGAATCCAGTTTCTTATCTACATTGTTCCTTATTTTCCTTTGATATTTTTATTGTACATAATGGGATATATGTTATAGCTATTTCATGTCATGTATTGGTTTGAATGTATATCTTAATGAAATCTAAGCTTTGTCATAATGTCTGGACTAAAAATTAGAATACCTTCTTTCTGCCCTATACTTCCTTTTGCTTTTTTAATCAAATCACTTTAGTTTAAACTTTGTTGTAAATATTCATCTATATTACTATTTAGTTTATAACTTGATCACAATTTCATTGATAATAATATAGATATCTTATATTTTTCTTAGATTGGCCATGGTGGTTCCCAACCAGATATAAATATTGTGGAATAGTTTATTTCTCTACCACTATTTCACCATAGGTAACTAGATTACCCTAATATACTACTCATGATTTAAATTCCATAAATTATAAAATGAGAAGAGTTATTTAGAAACTTATAAATCCTATGATATATCTTGAGGCATCAATAGGAACAAATATAATGGTGCTAGAAGGAGGGGTATCTTTGTAAATTTATAGTATATTTGCTAACTTCGATGTGTTTTGACAAAAGATTGGTGGTATTTTTACACATTTGCATAGTTATTTTGTCAAAAGTTTAAATATCATCAATATTCATGGTCTTTGACCCATATTTGTGCTTCTTTTATACAAATATAAAAAATCTTTAAGGGTAGATGTGTAATTCTAGTAAAGATAGCTTGAGATCTAAGAATCTGAAGTATTTGAGATTAGACTAGCTTGTTTTGATCAAATATTGGTCGATATTTTATGAATCTAAGTTTATTTGAGCTTATACTAGTAAATATTAATCATATTTATGTAATTAGACACATCTTTGAGATAACTTAGTTGAATTTTGATGTCCTTTATTATTCTTTACATAAATCTTTGAAAATTTTGCTTAATGTGCAAGTTTAAGCCCTATTCCTTGTAATGGTTGATTTGGCACATTGTATTTAAAATAGGATCCAAAGTGCTCAAGCTATAATTTCAAATAATCTAGGCAAGATCACATTCAAAAATAAGATAGCCTCTATTGGAAGTAGACATCCATAGGAAAGTCAAGTGAGACAAAGGTAGATGTAGACATTTGAAGTATTTCTTGACTTCACCACTCCAACATACTCCTGCATTCAAACTTAATCAAAGTATGGATTTCTTAGGAATATCTCTTATTAAATTTGAATTTGTGGTTCATGACCTTCCTCACAATCCAAAAAATATATATTTACCAACTTTTAGTCTTAGTGGTATTGTAACAACAGAAGAACATGTTAAATCCTTCAAAATTGCATTAAGATTTCTAAATGTCACTTATGAAGATGTAACATATAGGTTTTTTCCTTTCACATTTAAGGATTATAAATATGAATGGTTATTAAACCTACATAATAATTGCAATACCACCTAAGATGAATTCAATAATATTTTCATTGACCAGTTTGGCAAAATCATCAACCCTTGTGTCTTGTAGCAACAATTTACAACCCTCAAAAGGGATGCCAATGAACCTGTAAGATATTTTAATGATAGTTCTGATAATATATACAATATAACCATTGAACCTTATAAACCAAATCAATTATTAGCCTTATAAATATACAAAGATGTTCTTGATCCAATGACTTCAGTATTCATAAAGAGGGTTGTAGGTCCTATGAACTTAATGTATTTAGCCTATAATAAGGTTTTGATCATTAATGACCAAATTTAACATCAAATTAAAATGGCCTAATATATTCCCAATATCAATCCACATATACCTACCTTGAATCTCTTTCCTAATAATAACTAGAATGTGTCTTTTCTCAACCAGCTCCCAAATCTAAACCAATTACCTCTAAGACATGTTACTCGTAACCAAAATTTAGGGTTATTTAATCACCATAATACCAATGGATTTAATTAAAATTATTAAAGGGACTTATTACCATCCAATGGTACCAATAATAACTAAGTTCATAATTTAGAAACCCCTGAAAATGAGAATGAGTCCATTTTGAAAATTGTCCAAAAATTGAGCATTGACTTCCTCTAGTTGAAAAAACAAGTTTGTAACATTGAAGAGAATTTTGGTAGAAAATTCTCATTACAAAGGTTCAATATTCCCAATAATAGTTTTAATAATGATAGTTTCCATAATAATAAGAATAGTGAACCATCTTTTGAAAAGAAGACTATGGATATTAATCTTATTGATATTGCTTTACCTATAATTATTGTAGAGTCCATTGTATTGATAAGTATGGTGAGATTTATTGTATTTAATTCTATAAAGATTTTGAGGAATTTCAAGAAGATTTGGGCACTTTTGAGGTAGTACCTAACAAAGATAATAGTTTAGTTACTTTAAGATCCAAGCCTACTGACTAGACCTTAATTGTGAAAATGTTTGATTTCCACTTATAAGAAGACAATGAACTTGATGATTTTCCAAAGGAATTTCATACCTTCTAGTAGTTCCTGAAGAAGACATATCCTTTAGGGAATAGATAATAGAGGCAGCCTTTAACTACTTCCACTCCTCCAAATAACTTTGGTACTCCTCTAGATACCGCTTTAGACAATAATCCAAAGCCTCAAAATGGAATTACTTATAGACCTAGTATGTATACTTCCAATTATTCCAATAGGATAGGTTATAATATTGTAGTGGACATGAAGAAAATCAAAGTTAATATTTCTTTGCATGAACTGACATACATAAATAAGTAAAGAGATCTATTTCTAGAATCCTTGTCCAAGAAATCTACCAAGATGTCCAAGATTGATAATGCAAGTGTAGCTATGTAAAAATCTAAAATAGAGTCCCCACCCTTCTTGCTTATAGTCAAAATGTTTGGTAAAAACATTCATAATGATTTGTTGGATTTTGATGCCTCTATAAATATCATTCCTGCAAACATTTGTAAGCAACTTGGTTTGACCCCCATTATGTCTGATAGGGTTGTTACCTAGTTAGATTAGTCTAGGGTCAAGGTGATTGTAGAATTTTTAAATGTTTATATATAATTGGATTCTGATCCAAGAGTCTAAAAATTCATAGATATCCAAGTTTTAAATATCCATGATAAATTAGGATTAATTTTAAGCAGATAATGGATAAAGGATCTAAATGGATATATGTCCATAGACTGTTCACACCTATGGTTGCCTTGGAAGAGAGTTCTCAACCAAATTAGAGTCGAAATGGAGCCAAGAATGAAAAACATGATCAATGAATATAATTAGGTGAATGAAAGGGTCAACATAATTAATTCTGATTTAGGATTTTTCACCCTAGAAATTACCAACGTATGTGATCCTAAATCTTCTCATATTGTGCCTAGATTATGGAAGTTTAATTTTTATGGTGCTAAATGTAAATCAAGATCTGGGGTAGGTATTGTTCTAGATGACTATGTTTTTAAGTAATATCATGCCTCTTATAGGCTCTAATTTCTATGCACAAATAACATTTTAGAATATTAGGCTCTCATGTTGGGTCTACAATTTGCCATAAATTTTTTTTCCAAGGAATTACTAGTTTATGGTGATTTATAACTTATAATCAATAAAGTGAGAAGCAATTATCAGTGAAAAATGTCATACCTCAAGAGTTAAAAATTTAGAGGCTAAGACCTTATGGAATATTTTGATACCTTTAATATTTTTTCTATCCCTAAGGAGGAAAATAAAATTGCTGATGAGCTAACCTCTACTACAAATAATCTTATGCCTGACCAAGATTTACCAAACTTTAGCATTGAGCTAAAACCTTGTCCTTCTATCACAAATGATGTAAACCATCTACAAGTCTTTAGTGATGACCAATAGATCCTAAACTTCATGAATAATTCAAGAGCATTTGAATCTCAAATCATTCATGAGGTTGATGAAAATGCATTTGGAGAAGATAAATTGGGTAGCAAAGTTATTTAGTTTAATGACAACAAGACCCCCAAATGGATGATTGCCTTGGAAATATTATTTGATCAAGACAGCTAGCTGAAGCCTCTAAGATTCCCAAAGCAAAGAATTGTTAACTAAATACAAAGATGTGATAGCTTGGTCATATGATGACTTAAAGATGTTTAATCCAAGAGTTATCACCCATACGATAGCTCTCAAAGAGAATTGAAAACCTTTCAAGTAAAATCATAGGCCTATAAATCTAGTCTTATAGCCCATGATTTATAAAGAAGTGAAGAGGTTGTTAGAAGCTAGAATTATATTTCTTATTAGGAAGTCTACTTGGGTTACCAATTTGGTGCTAGTTAGGAAGAAGAATGGTGAAATTAGATTGTGTATTGATTTTATAAATATGAATAAATCATATGAAAAGGATAATTATCCTATTCCCTCTCTTAACCAAGTAGTATAAATTATTTTTGGTTCGGCCATGATGTCTTTTCTTGATGGTTTTTCAAGGTAAAATTAGGTGCTAGTAGATAAGGAAGATAAAATGAATACAACATTCAAAACTAAGTGGGGCACTTTTGCCTACAAAAGAATGCCTTTTGGAATGATAAATGTAGGATCCACTTTTCAAAGGGCCATGGACCATGCCTTCCAAAGCCTGACTGGTAAGTGCATTATAATTTACATGGATGATCTAACTATTTTCTATAAAAACATTGAGGACCATTTCATGCATTTACAATAGATATTTGAAAGATGTAGATGGTATGGAATTTCCCTCGACCTTAATAAAACCCTTTTTTATATCACTAAGAGTAAATTATTAGGCCATTTTATTACCATATATGGAATCTCCATTGATCTTTAAAGAGTATAAGTTATATCAAATATAAAGCCTCCTAATAGTAGAAAAGAATTCAAATTATTTTTTGGTAAAATAAACATTATCAAAAAATTCATGTATAGATTTACAAAAATTATAAAATCATTAAATGATATGATGAAGAAGGATGTTAAAGTCTCATGGAATGAGGAATATAAGAAGGCCTTTGAGGACATCAAAAGAGAAATAAACCAATATATAGTCTTGATAAGTCCAAACTTTTCAGATGATTTTTATCTCTACTTCTTTTCCTCTGACCACACTATTGATATTATGTTAACTCAAAAAATGGAAGGATGTGACCACCCAATTGATTTTATGAGCATTAATTTGAAAAATGTTGATTAAAATTCTCCTTTGACTAATAAACAAGCCTTTGCATTAGTTAAATCAATCAAGAAATTTAGGAACAACATTCTTAGCAACAAAGTACATGCCATTCTACCATATCCAACCACTAAACTAATGTTAAGCTAATGTGAACTTAGAGAGTGAAGAGTTAAGTGGATGACTATTCTTCAAGAATATGACATAGAGATGAAAATTTCAAAACTAATAAGATGTCAAGGTCTGATTCAAATGATTTCCATTACCATCCCCAAACTAAGTATCATGCAGGTTGGTTAGCATAATTTTCAACTGAATGACTAGTATGACTTCATTGTCCACTTATTGATTAATGGCACTTATCCTATAGGATTAACCAAGGAACATAAAGGAGATCTAAGGCTTAGGTAAACCCATTACCTAATCAAAAAGGGAGTCTTGTACTAGAATAATCTTGAAGGTGTGTACCTGAGATGTGTTTCTAAGGAAGAAGCTACTGAGGTAATGTGCACTTTTCATGAGAAGTTAGGAAGTAAGCAACCATATAGGAGAACCATAGCCCAAAATATTCTTAGGGTTGGTTATTATTGGCCCATAATCTTCAAATATTCTCATAAGCATGTGAAATAAATCCATTCATGCTAAATCTTTAGCACAAAGGATTTAAAGGTAGCAATGCCATTACAACCTATCATGATTGACAAACCCTTTGCCCAATGAGGACTAGACTTTATAGGGGTAATCAACCCAAAATCATTAGAAGGTCACAAGTATGTTCTTATAGCTACTAATTATTGCATTAGGTGGATTGAAGAAGTAGCCACCAAACAATGCAAAATAGAAGTAATCAAGTTTTTAGAAGAAAACGTATTTATGCCAATCTCTTTGGTATGTGACAATGGGTCAACATTAATATCCATAAAGATGATATAATGGGCATATGACAAGAACATTATTCTTAATTTTTCATCTAGCCATTATCCTCAAGGTAATGGAGTATCTGAATCAATGAATAAAAACATAATGAAAGCCATTAAGAAGTTTGTTGTAGACAAACCAAAAACTTATCATAAGCTTCTCAAGTATGCCCTTTGGGTAGATAAAATAAGATTCAAGTAGGATCTTAAAAGATCTTCCTTCCTTCTAGTATATGGTAAAGAGCCTATATTCCCCTTCACACTCAAGCTGCTAACTTATAAGTTTATGCAAGAGTATATGGAAGAATACCAAGAATTCTCAAAATCAAGGATATTGGTTATTATTTAGATGGAAGATGAATGAAAAGAATCTTTTGATAAATTTAGCAAGCACCAAACTATAGTAAAGAGGTGGTTTGACAAGTGATCAAAGATCAAGGTGTTAAAACAAGGAGACTTGGTTATTCTTTGGGACAAAGCATCTGAGCCCAAGGGCAAACATGACAAGTTTACACCTCAGTGGATTGGCCCCTATCATATTGTAGGTACAATTGGAGATAACACATTCAAATTGAAAGACCTACAAGGATCAAAATTCACACTACCCACTAATAAGTAGTATCTCAAGCATTACTTTTTTGTTGCTCTTCTTTGGGTCTTCATCGAGTAAATATGTAAGAATGGTTAGAATTAGTGTAGGTAGGCTAGTTATTTTCTTTTAGTTATTTCCTTCATGTCCCTAATTTGTACATAAGTTTATATATATTTGTTTTCTTCCCTTTTTCTTCTTGCTTTGCTACTTTTTGTTGTGTGTTTTCTTTTTATTTCTTTTTTCCTTGCTTCCAATAAGTCTTTTAGATGGCCCTCAGCTCAAAGTTTATTTAGTTTGCTTAAAAAATCTAGAAGTTTAGGAAGCTTGGTATGGAACTTATGCATATGTTGACCATGGATTTGAAATATGAGCTTGATGTTATTATTTGAAGAAAATGGTAATGACTGGTGGATAATTTAACCATTCCATAAGACCTCAAACATTATTTCTATCTAAACTTAGTTTTAATAAGTTTACATGTAGGATGAAAGCTTAATCTATTAAGTCATAGTCATGCTTGCACTTAATAAATATCCTTGCTTGGGGCAAAATTTACAACCATGGGTGATTATATGAAGATCAGACACTTGAACAAATCCTTAAATTTGGATACCTTGGTTCCTAATATTTTTTTGAAGCCTAAAAGATCCAAAAATACAATAAATAGGAACTTGTTGAAAAAATAAAAATATTTTCAAGCAAAGGTGATTTTGGTAATCTCCATCAAGGTTATGGACACCTAGATGGCATTAGAGCAAGGCCATGAGTGGAACCAAAGGCATATCTATCAAGGATATGGATGCCTGGCTAGTACCAGAGTAATGCCCAAGCCTTCTTTAAACTAAAATAATGGTTCTTAATGAATATCTAAACATGCTCCAAGTCAATGTTGATAATTAAAGGCATGAAACCTAGAATTTACCTCCTGAACCCCATGACAAATAGTAAGTGGAATCAAAGCACATACATAACATGGCTATGTTTTGATGATTGATCCTAATTCTACATGTGCAAGGTTTGTTTCAACCATGAACTGATCTTGAATAAGTGGACTAAGTGACCTAGTTATTTGTCTGAACTAGAGTCTCTAAGTTCTAACATATTACTATGTTTGCCCTGAAAGTTGCCATTTGTTTAGATCAACATACCCCCTAATTCTAAAAAATAGAGACCCTTGTGCATACTTTGAACCTTACCGCTAAAAACTTGATATGATCTACACATTATTAAAATTTTAAGATCATCCATACCTAGTAAAATTGGCCTGTATGTTCATGGTTTTGTTTTATCCTTGACTAATGTTGTTAATAGTTGGCCTTTATATATTAATTTATAAGTTTCATGGATCTATTATTAATTGATCATGTTGGAATTTTCATAGTTTTATCCTAATTCAGGCTTATACTAGCTTTTGGTTTGTGATAACTCATAGTTGAATTCATATTCTAAAACCCTCCTTTAGAAAAACCTAGTTTAGACCCTTGCTTCGAATTTAGATTTTATGAGAGCAAATTTGATAGGAACATTTTTAATCTTACTTTAATACTTAATCCTAAATTTTTGTATTAAGGCTTGGTCAGGTTTTTTGACATGACCAAACCTTAGCCTAAAATATTATGCTTGGTCCCTTTTATATTTCCCCCTTTTTCTCATTATTTTAACAAGGTCTAGATTTTATGTTTACAGGGTCCTTTATGTTCCTAACTTGGTCCCATTTTTAATGTCACGTGGTCCTTTTTGTTACATACATATCCTAAATTCTTAGTCCTAAGGCCCTATTCATGTTTATTAACATGAACAAGACCTTAGTATTAAAACTTTCGTCTAAGTTATATCGATCTAAGCCCTAACTTAAGCATCTTGCCTCTTTGAAAAATCAATAGCTCTCACTTCATCATAAAAGATGATCATATGGAGTGAATGAGACTCGGTGAATATACATCATTTTATCCATCATCTCACTAATGTGTATCCACTTATATAATGATCAACGATATGCATTTAATTGGGATTAATGGTTGAATGGCACATGATCATCTTCAATATTAAAGGGTCCCCTTTTATTAAATACAAACTTATCCTAAGTGTTACCCTAAGGTCTCATTATTTTTATTAATATAATGAAACCTTAAGATAAGACTTATGCTACAACTTTAAGGATTCAAAAGGAGCCAATCACGATCAAGTCCCAAGATTGAGATCAATGATCTATGACTAATCATACAAACTGATCTGATGAAGTAAATATGACATTGAAATGTCAAAGGCTTGAGGAAACCCCATAAAGATGACAAGTGTCACCATCTCAAGAACCCAGATCTCAATCGACACTCCATAGACCCTTCCTGGGGTCAAAAAAAGTTAAAATCTCATGAGTCCCACAAAGTCATGACATGACACTCTCACATTTGAGCTTAGTGTTAAAATATCCCCATATATTAAAATTTATACATAACCTAATTTTTTACCCTAAGGTTTATTGTATTTTTTTTATATAATGAAACCTTAGGATAAAACCTTAGGTTATCATTATAATATTTGAAGAAGCTATTATAATATGATTTGAAGACTTAGGCCTTTAATTTTGTCTAATTTTCATATACATTGATCCATAAGCTAACTCGATCCTCTTCATGATTGTATGGACCAATGGTGTTCATGTGCTTTGATCTTGATCAATGGTCTGCACTTGGTCAGGACTAGATGATCTAATAGAGCATGCTAAATCTAGGATCTATGTAGCTAATTAACTTCATGAACTTAAATTTGACATTCTCATAAATGTCATTCGACACCCATAAGGCTATCATTGACGTCTAGAAGGCTTTCAAACTTAAGCTCATCAATCATCATGCTTAGATTTAAGATTATACTTTAAAATAATGAAACCCCCTTTGGAAAGTATAAAAACACTTAGGGTCTTTGAAGTTCAATGATAAAATGATCTTATGATCTAAATATTCATGGACATAGACTTAATCTAAGTCTTTATCCAAAGGTTCCAATTTAATTTATGTAAATGTAAAAAAAACTTAAGCTAAAGACTTATATTATGTTTTATTTAAAAAAGAACTCCCTATGCCATAAAAAATAGCTTGAAAGTTTTAACCTAAAGTTTTAACATGTTTATCAACATAATAAAACCTTACATTAAGTCCACTTATTATTTGAGTCCATTTTATATATGTTCTAAAACGTATCTTAAATATTTTAGCCTAAAGTTTATGTCATGTTTATTAACATGAAATAAAATTTAATCTAAAGTATTTAGCTAAATTTCCTTCTTTTATCCTGGTGCTAAATAAATTTTGTGCACCTTGTAGGATCAATGGCTCACAATTAATTAGAGTAAGTCGATCAGATGGAATGTAATTGATGGAGACTATTCAATGAGCCTAAAAAGATTAAGAGATTGACACGTGGTGAGTGCACTTTCACTAATGGAATGCAAAGCCTAGAAGGCCCACAAGAGTGCAAAGTGGTATATCTATGAAGCCTAATACAAAGATAACCAATAATGTGCAAGCGCTAGGATCATGATCAATGGTCTGTATTGATCCATGAGAAAATATCTGATGATGTGAAACAAAAGAAATATTTTAATGTACAATGGCTAGTTCCTATAAAGCACTTATGAAAAATTCCATGAAAGCTACCAAATAGATGACACTTAGGCACCACACAAGCATAAAATTATAAAATCAAAGGAAAAGTTATAAAGGTTGAGGTCTAAATCAAATCCAAGGAATGAATTTGAATAAGTTTAGGTAACCATTTCCATTGAAGTTGTAAAAAACCCCTAGCTTCCATAATAAGCCCTAATATGAACTTTATTCAATCATAGTTGATCTAGAAAGAGTCCAATTATTATCTGAGAAAGAACAAACTAACTCAGAGGCTACTTGAAGAATAGTATTAATCAATTTACAAGTTTCAATGTCATGAAAACTTGAAGGTAGAAATAAAAACATGATACATAATCCTATTTAGAATCAGAGAATGAGGGAAGAATCTTCAAGGATACTAAATTTGATGTTGAAGCATTAAACCCCAGAAATAGAAACTAGTATGAACTTTTCTAGACCATTAAATAAATGCAAGCCATCACAAGGAAAGATAATAAGAATGACACGATCCTATTTACAAGCCATAGTTATAATTTCCTACAACTAGAACATGGACTAGTAAACATGACTTGAACATTGTCCTTGCCCCATGGCTGCTTACTAAAACCCAAGTGATCCAAGACCTCATTGAAAAGATCCTAATTATCCAATTTAGGGAAGGAATCAAAATATTTATTACCTTGCTGAATAAGTTATCTAGGACCCCTTCTACCACACATGTTAATAAAATCTAAGTGTCTTATGTATAATTCATGGTAGAAAAAGGGCTCACTCCCCCAATAGGTGAGATGATTAAGATTTATTTAAAACAATAATTTTTAGCCATGAATAAGAAAGCTATCATCCATTTCATCATTATGTCATATCATCTAAATTCCCTCAAGGTTACCACCAAAATCCATGAAATAAAGAATTGGTCACCTAAAGGGAGACATATTATTTCCCATCACTATTTGAAATTTCACATATTCAAATATAGACACAATGTACAATTCATCTATGATTGTGTATATCTATCTTTGGTAGAAGCTATTATAGGGATCCCCATGGGCAGGGTCAGCCCTATATTTAAGAAGTATGTGGAGTTGATTAGATACATCTAGTTGAATCCAGATTGTACATTAATTAGAATATAAGGGATCTTAGTTTATCCCCTCAAACTACCGATCCATGTGACAACCAAATTGGTATAATAGGAGGTTACATACCAAATTTTCCATGGTATAAATTGTATGTGTAAGGAGAAAAGGAAATAACTCCTTCACCCCTTCCCTTTGACCATCAACATTACTATACTATATAATTGGGAGAATGTAAATGTCATGTACAGACACAAAGAATCCATCAACTTATAGTTGGATACACTGAGGTAGTGGGACCCTAACATTTGAAATCAAAAATAATGAACTACCCCTATGAACACAGGCTTGGTGTTCATGACATGATGTATATTAGGGCCTCCAATTTCACAAAAGTGTTGGCCAAGTTGAAGAAGCATAATATTAAGCTCGAGGCTAGACTAGCAAGAGATGAGAAACCTCCCAATGAGATATGGTAGGTGGGGCCACTATAATACCACTTATTTTTTAGACCCTCTTCTAGGCCCCCTCTAAAATAACAACAAATAAAACTACAACAACCTCAAGCACATGTTGCATAAGGACTTGAGAAAGAGAAATTATAAGAAAGACATGGTAAAGGGGCATCATCTTTGGCCCCATTTGAAAGGATAGAGTTCCCAATTGAGTTCCTTGACATGATTTCACTAGGTCACAAGGAGATAATGGAGGATACAATCAAAATATTTACTGAGGCGTATGGATTAAATGAGGAAGAAGAATAAGATAAGCAATCTCAAGTCCAAGAAAATAGAAGGGGAAGGAGATAACCTTAGACATATTTCTAGTTGTACCCTTACCAAAGAGGAAGGTTTAGTAGGCATTGGTCCCAATTGGAAAGAATAAACCAAAGTTAACCTTCACTCATCCTTTAAATGAAGTTAACTTATTAATTTATGAGAATCCCACTCATTGGCCAATCATCCCTAAATGGTTCATTTATGTGAAGATGAAAAAGATCCCAAGCATTTAGTATTCATGGGCCATGACCAGTGCAGTCAACATCACTATTCATGATGAGCTAAATCCATAGATAGTGGCTCTAATGAAAGAAGAGGAGGAAAGAAAAATGACCACCCTTGAGAGGTCAAGTAACACTCAAGTATACACTCTTTAAACCTTAGGTAGTACATAGATGTAGATTCCAAAAACTTCAAAAATTATAGAGTCATCACTCAATGTGTAATTCAACCTAGAGACAACAAGCCTAGAGAAAGTGGCAACCAAGAAGGACATGGTTGGGAATAAAGACTTCACATTTTAGAAAGTCGAGCCCTTTATGGAATTAACTCTAGTAGGAGGTCAAGGACTTAGTGAACACCAAATCCATGAAAATTACATATTTAGACTAGTTGATGCCCATCTAACTACCTAAAATTAGGCATAAAAGGCCTAGATAAAAACCAAAAAACATGCAAAAACAACACAAAAATCTTGAAACACAAGTTATCTTGCCAATCCCTAAAGAAATGATAAATATGTTTGAGTCATGTTTCTATGATATGTTTAAATACTTAAACAAAATGAAGATAAGGAAAAGTCCATTAGCTCATCTAAATGTAGTAACCAAGGGTTTGATATCCTAATGGCAAAATTCAAATGAAAAAATGAAGGGGCTAATCAACATACTAGTTGAGGATAGGATTATGAGAGTTAAGACCATTAACTTAGCCCATTTGAATAATATTATGGGAATAATTATTATAAAGATATAGGGTCTGATTACATGGTTAAATAACATTAAGAGGGTCTTAAGGGATGACAAGGAGCTGATAAATAGAATTGAGTAACTCCTTGGAACTATGATCACTAACCCTACGACACTTGGCTCCCTAGGCATCATTTTACATGATGATTATAAGTTGAGGGTCACCTTGGTTATACAAGAGGTTAGTAGCAAGAGTTAGGGTCAATCTGGAGGTGATAACAATAGGATCATGGGCATGATTCTAACTATAGAGAAGAAAATTATTGAGGTAAGGAGTATCAAGGAAGCAATGGAAATAAATGACAAAGATTTTGATGACTTGGTAGATCAGGAGGATGAGTGCCTATTATGTCCAAATGTTAACTTAATTATATTCAATGAATAACATCAAAGGGCCATGAATATTCTTCAATAGCAATAGAGAATTTCTTCAGCACAGGGTTGACCAGCTAGCTAAGAATATTCTACTCTGTTAAGAAATTTTATAATATTCAAAAGTAGAATATTATTTTTGTAAAGGCATGTGAAAAATTATTAGCACATCTGGCTATAGATCAGTCCACTTTGGAAAAGGGATTGTATTCTAGAACTTTATAAAAGGGACAATTTTTCTTACTCTTGTACATTTGTAATCCCATGACTGACTAGTGTATTGCCTTAGTCTCCTATAAAAGGTAGTGTTACCATTTTGTAAAAGGAGAAAGTTTTTGAGAAAAAATAATTTATGTAGACTTTGATCAATTAATACAAGAAAGGAATTTTGAAAATATTTTCCAATACATGCTTTTGTATTTGCTATTATGGATGCTTTCTCAACTATCTATTTGGATGTTTATATTTGTATGGTTTTCATTTATTCTTGATGTGCATATATAAATGTAGAGTTGTTAACTTGTGATTATGCTATGTTAGTTGAAATATATTAGGTTCATTACACTTCTCTTGCTTCTCTTGTAGATGTGCTAATCCAATTTTATTATGAAGTAAATCTTTCAATTAAATCTAGTTTCTTATTTGCATTGTTCCTTCTTTTCCTTAGATGTTTGCCTGGTACATGGTGGGATCTATGTTGTAGCTATTCTATGTCATGTATTGGTTTAAATGTATGTCTTGATGAAATCTAATATTTTTCATAATGTTTAGAATAAAAATCAAAATACTTTATTTCTTCCCTACCCTTCTTTTTGCTTTTTTTTAATCAAGTTACTTTAGTTTAAACTTCACTATAACTATTCATCTAGATTAGTCTTTAGTTTAAAACTTGATAAAAAATTCACTGATAATAGCATAGATATCTTACATTTCACTTAGATTGGCCATGCTAATGCTCAACCACCAATCAATATAAATATTATGGAATAGTTTATTACTCTACCACTATTTCACCATAGGTAACTAGATTACCCTAATCTGCTACTCATGCTTTGAATTCCCTAAATTCTAAAATGAGAAGCATTATTTAGACACTAAGAACACCTGTGATACATATAATGGAATCAACATAGCCATGATGTTAAAAAAATCAATTTATTTCCTCTGAGGCTTAAAAGCTCAAAGAATGTGTGGGCTAGCAGGATATTTTTTTAGAAAAATGAGGAGAACACCCTAGATAATACTATCCATCTCTAAGATAAGGAATCTATATGGGTAAGATATTTATAAATATCCCTAGTACTGGTTTATTTTAGTTATGAATAATATATTAATTTGAAATAAATTCTCTCCCTATCCCAAAAATAGTGCCTAATCTCAATTCTAAATAGTGGCTCCAGTAGCAAAAGAGTGATGAAACCTGGGAAAGTAATCCTAAATAAGAAGATTCTCAAGGTAATAAATCCACCATTGATAATTTCATTTTTATCATAAATGGGGGGTGAAATTACCCTCTCCAGCATCATGAAGCTCTTTTCCTGAAATGTTAGGGGCTTAAATGCTCTGAATAAATGGCATCTAGTTAGGCATCAAATGTTAAAGAATGGGTATGACTTGAATCTCATCCAAGAAAATAAATTAAAGGAGGTACTTTTAAAGGACCTTATGTCCAAAGGATGGAATTTTTGGAAGGGTATTTTTTTTTAATTGTAAAGGATCTTAAGGGGGCCTTGTTTTTCTTTGGTCCCCTAACAGATTGAGGGTTTAATTTTGCAAGGTAGGTGAAAATTGGGTTTAGTGTAAAGTTTCTATGTATTGATCAAATATTTAATTTTTCATTATTAATTTTTATGAACCTAATTCTACTACCACCAAAGCTCAATGGTAGTTTGAAATAAAAAACTAGCTCTCCTCACTCACGAGGCAAAAGTGTATTATTGGGGGAGACTTTAATGCTATTTTAGATGGATCTAAGAAAGGGATAGTATTGATAGATGTTTTCAATCCCAAAAATACTTATCCTCTTTTTTATTTGTGAATTAGTTGATTTTTCTACCAAAAATGTGATGTTTTCCTCGATAAATAGAAGATAAGGCTTTTACAACCTTGCTAAACACTTGGACCAATTCTTGGTGTCTCCCAGCTATCTGTTCATTGATTACATTTTGGATAGAAACATCCTCCCTATTTCTAGTTTAGATCATGCTCCAATTGAATTAAAATATTTTAGGTTGGGTATCCTCCCTTTTTCCCTTTAAATTTTGAAATGATGTGGCTGAGAGACTCTTCTATTCACTCCTTGATTAAATAATGGTGTGGCATACCTTCATTGCCAAAGGATTATAAGATGTTTTTAATGAGTGTAAAGTTTATTTTCATTAAAACCTACCTCAAAGAATAGAATTTGGCATGTTTCAAAAATATCTTCAAAGAAATCTATAGATTAGAGGATGAACTGGGTTGTATCCAGGAATTGATTCAAAGCTATATCTTCAAGAGAAATATTTATTAGCAAAACTCTTAGAATTGCATATCATAGAGGATGTGTATTTGAAACATAAATCAAGGGAGTTCTAGCTAAAATAAGGGGATAAGAATAAAAAAATTCCATAACTCCACTAAGGCTCGTCGATTGAGCAACCGTACTCCAAGCATTAAAAGCAGGTTTAAGGTTTAGTTGGATACCAATTCTAAGATTAAAAAAGATGTAGTTGGTTTTTTAAAGATTTTTTATGCAACACCAAGGCCTTATTTTTAGGACCACTGACTGATAGAATTAAATCAATTATTAAATTGGTGATAGCTTAGAAAAATGAAAATTTGATGGTCACCTTTACTACAGAGGAAATTTGGAAAGTGATGCATATGTGGGTAAGGATAAAGTAGTGTTCTATGTGTTGTCTTCTTTCAAAGTGTCTATGAAAATATTGTTAGAGAAGATGTTGTTAGTATGGTTAATGAATCTAGGATGAAGTAGAAGGTAGGAGCAGAAATCAACTGCACCTTCATATCCATGGTTCCTACGTGAGATTCTTAGTCCTCATTCAATGATTATAAACCCATATAACTATTAAATATTACACATAAAATAATTTTGAAGACCATTTCCTTCCCCCTGAAGATAATCCTAGATTCTCTCATATCCAAAGAGCAATGAGGGTTTATCCTAGGTAGAAAAATCTAGGAATACATCATCATTACTCATGAAATTGTGCACTCTCCTTTGAACATCCATAAGGCTAGAATGGTTATGAATCTTGATATACACAAATCATTTGATAGGGTAAACTAAAGATTACTCATCAAAGTTCTTCTAAAATTTGAGTTTGATCTGTGTTTGTTCAACTAGGTCTTTAGTTGTATAGCAATTCCAACATTCTATGTGCTTATAAATGGGTAACATTCTAAGTTTTTTGAAGCCTCTTGCGTGATGCACCAAGGGGATCCCTTATCCATGTTCCTCTTCATTATCTTGGCATAATCCTTGAGTCATTTGATCTATAGGGCACTAAATAATGGTTGAATTTTGTCTTTTAAAGCTACATATGAGTTGGATATATTACCCCATTAGTATTTTGTTGATGACATGATGATTTTTGGATCAAGTTCAGTAGATGAGGATCACTCTTTTAAACAAATCTTTTCAAGTTATGAGGCTACTTATGGGAAATTGGTCAATGACATAAAATCTGAGCTATATTTTATGAATGTGAATATTCACTCCCAAAAAACCATTGCCAACATCCTCAAGATCAATATTGGCCTATCCCTAAAAAATATTTGGGTATTCCCTTGTTTGGAGGAGTGGGTAACACTAGTATTTGAGACCCCATGATCCAAGCTATTTGGGCCTGATTGTAATCCTAGAAAGGAAAGTAGTTATCTCTATCTAGTAAAATTACCCTCACTAAGTCAATCCTTGGTGCCCTTCCAATTTATATCTTGTCAATTTAAACCCCTCATACTTTAGTGATCAAGACAATTAATAGCATTATGAAGGACTTCTTATGGCAAGGTTCAACTAACACAAATAAATTATCTCTAATGAAGTAGAACAAGTTTTGTACCCCTCAAGCCTAGTATGGTGTCAGGATTAAAAATTATCATCTAAAATTTTGGCTCTTTTAGCAAAGTTGGTTTAGAACATGATCTCAAATCCTAACGCTGTGAATTTGAACCAACTAACATTTTGTCAGTTCATAGTTCCCATAAAGGCTCTCACATATGGAAATTCATCCTCAAAATCTAAAACATATTCAAATATCATGTCTCTTTGATTTTGAATAATGAGCCTACGGTAGAATTTTGGAAGGAATCCTATAATGGACAAAATCCCCTTCAGGAGATGCATGGCTTAGAGTATTCAATTTTTGTCTTATATACCTTATGTGGAAATAAGGTTTGTGATTATTTGTAACCCTGTCCTTGGGTTGGAATGCTCAAATAGAAATGGAAAAGTTTGAAAGTTATCCCAATCTTGAACTCTAAAAAATTAGTCTTGGAAGAAATTTTGGGTAAAAGGAAAGTATTCATCAATTCCAAGGAAGATGTCATTCAATGGACTATGGATAAAATTTGGACATATTACATCAATTTGGGTTACAAAATGATTGAATGTGAGGACCATGTCTTTACTTGGGTGAAATTAATGTGCTGTAATAGTGGTGGCTCTCCCAAGGTAGGAGCTTTTACATGGTTCACCACCCAAATTAGGATACTCATTTGAAATCAACTAAATACAATGGGCATTGAAGTTCCTTCCAAATGTGTGATGTGTTACTTATATGAAGAAACTAAAAATCACCTCCCCTTTTATTTCCCCTCTGTAATTCAATATTGGAATTTGTTATGTGCAAACTAGGATTACAATGAGTTAGACCAAAGTCTCTTTTGGTGGCCTTCTCATCTTATCCACCTAGTCCTAAAAATGCCACCTTTTATAATATTTGGGTGGAAATACCTACTATTTTTATATGGAAACTTTGGAAGGAAATAAATTTTCAAATTTTTAAAGACAAAGCCAGCCAATTGGAAGAAGTGTTACATAGAGCTGAAGTCTCCATGTCTAAAGTTGGCTCAGCATCAGCTTGAAGATACAAAGGATTTTTCTCAAGATGGGATATAAAAATCCTTGATAGGTGGAATATTCCCAAGTCTCCCCAAATTAATGGGTCTAGTGTATTAAAAATAAAGAATGAGAGGTGGATCAATTCTACTTGGATCCCTTCACCTCTAGGGATTTTTGAATTCAACATTGATAGGGTTGCTAGGGTAAATCTAGGAGCCTCTAGAGTAGGTTATGTTATTAAAAACTATGTCACATCCCTCATTTGTGATGCCTCCCTAAAATTGATTTATGGTACTAAAAATGAAGCCTAGGCTTAGGCTATCACTTTGGGTTTGGAATGGTTGCCTTTTGTGGCATTGAAAATATTATTTTTTAAGGGCACTCCATGGTTTTAATTGAATCTTTAAAAAATATAAGGGCCTATGATTGGAATATTGATAAAATATCAAGAAAGACCCGGGAAATTTTGAATTATTTTTCCTCGTGGAAAATGACTCACTGTTTCTAAGAAGCAAATGCCCTAGTGGACTTTTTCACCAATTAAGGCATAATGTAGGAGGAAATAATAATTAACATTTTATGGGAAGCTTGGCCAAAGGTTACACCTCCATTTTCATAATTAATATTGATGTCACATTGATATGGCATGATTTTACAAATTAGCTGTGAAAGTAGGATTTTCATTGCCTTTTATGTTACATCCCATTTTTTGCTAACGAAATTATTTTATTATCCATGGATATTTATAGTTGACACATTTTATTCAGTTAATTTTAACTAATCTTTGAGATATATGTTGTTATGGGACATTACGATATTTTTTTAGTTTACATGATTACATTGATATGAGTTAGTTGTAGTGCATATGTTTACATTATGATCATGTTAGTTTTTTATTTCAGCTATATTTTTTGATGTATGTATATCATGTTGATATGGTCTAACTATGTACTTGTTGTGAGTTTGACATAGTTTAACTCATCCCTCAGAATGTGATAGAGTGAAAGAATCATCAGATAGGGTGATGTAGATCGAGATGTTAGAGGATGATAGAAAAACTAGCTAGAACAGTGCACACACCACATTAGCTATCATATGTTATAATGCATAATAAAATGGTTAGCATAGTGTGTTTATTTCTGCTTGCATTAGATATTTGTTTGCTAATGATTTTTTAGCATAGTTTAAATGATTATTTGGAAATTCATCTTGCATGCCATTTATGTATTAGTTTTTTGGAGATTAGCAAAATTAGATTTAATTTAGATTTGTTTATTTAATTATCATTAATCCATCATGGCATTAGGGGGATGCTTATTAAATTAAGTAAATTTAATAATCTTTGTAATTAATGTTAAAATGAATAAAATTTATAAATTTACAATTGAGATGAAAAGAAATAAATAGAATGATCTAAAATTTAGAAAAATATAAATAAAGATAGTCATTAAAATAATGATAAAAAAAAGGAGAAAAATATTTAAAGGAAAAAAAAGACCACATTTTCCATCTTAATATAGATTATGAAAAGAATAATACCATAAGGATATAAAAAAGGAGGAGGAGGCATAGCATAGGGAGAGGAAGGCATATCACATAGAGGAGAAGGAAAAACAAAGGATGCAACCAATAGAGGAAATTCCAGGTAGGCAAAACCCTATAATTGTGTTATTGTTGAACATAGATTTTTAGTAATTTATATGTTAGACTATATACTTTTAGAGGATTGATTTTCACATTCATAAGATAATTATAAACCCCTAATGGTTGCATATGGAATGTAGGGGCTACATATTAAACTAGAATCCATTCAACAACATGAGATTGTAGTGATTCATATAGTAGAGAATTTTATTTACTATATATGATTTTAATAATAGATTTATGGGGATTTATATATTTCTATGTAATTACTATTTCACTATTGTTGCCATTAAGGCATCTCAAATCGTGGCAGAATTCTCTATCATGGAATAACTGAGATCATTATTTCCTTGTGTGTGTGTGTGTGTGTGTGTGTGTGTGTGTGGGTGGGTGGGTGGTTTTAGATTATCATAGAAAACATTAATAATATAATGCTAAGGGTGAATGAATGCCTATATTTGACTATGTATTAATATGTTAATAATGCTTACAAGAATTTGCATAAATGCACTTTGGGGATGTGGGTCAATATGAATGACTTAGACATGAGTATATATTTAAATATAAATAGAGTTCATGCAAGAGGGATCATAAAAAATAGATATTATAGCAAGATTTAGATTAATAAACTTAACCACTTATAAGAAACTATGAATGTTAGGGAGTCATAACCAAAAAATGATTTGGCAAAGGAAATACATAACCTCAAGTTAACCTAGATTTTTTGTTTATTAATATTCAAATACAAAATTTGGTAGTTGATATATTCTATCGAAAGGTTTCTGCAAACCTTATTTGGAAATTTTAATGACTATAGGTGTATATATGTGTTTTTAGTTTATCAAAATTTATACAATTTTTTTAATAAGGCATGTGAATTACAAGGATATCAACATAGTCTGTCATTATCTTGTGTTAATATTTATGGTAGGTGTAAGGTTACTTATCATATATATCATATGAAAAAACATATGGTATGGATATAAATTTCTAATAAGCTATGTATTATGAATTTATAATGGTATGCTTGATGTGAACATAGGCATGTATGTGCCTATTAGTATATACATGTACATAGTGGTGTGTACATATGATTATAGTTCCTCAAGTGATTATAAACTATATTATAGATATCAATGTAATAGAATCTTATAGATGTATTCATATAACCCATTAAATTATAAAAAATGCTAGAATGGAATATTTTATGTTCATATGACTCGAGACATTCTTTACTATATCTAGTTTCTTGAATCAAAGCTTATGTGTCCATTTATTTATACTACTTTATTATGGCCGGTTGTGGTATTTAGTATTTATGCATAAGAATAATTGACTATGATAATATGGGTTATCATAGGGTATAGTATATATGTAAAATACTTATATTATTTATATATAATTATTTGCTTATATGTGTTACATATTATGTTGTACGATTATTCATATATAGAAATCATATTTATTCAGACTTAGAAAACCATATGAAAAGATTATATATATATATATATATATATATATATATATATATATATATATATATATATATATATATATATATATATATATATAGGTGTATTGGGTCATATGCCTATGCTTGTATCTAAATATATGGTTATATTAAGACATAAGGTGTCTGACGGAGTGAAAATATAAACATATGAAATTAGTCCCTAGAAACATATTTAAGTTATTTAAATAAAATCTTAAGGAATATTTTGGTTATGGGTTGTATGACTCTTTGAAAATAACATGACTGACTATTGATATATATATTCACTTAATAATGAAAAATATTGAGTGGTTCATATTGTGAGTGGATCTAAAGGTATAAGTGTTTAGATATATATAACATATACTAGTGCATCATGATGAGTGCTTATAAGTTATGTTTCTTTTGATTTATATTATGAAGTTTAATCAATAGATATACCCAGTTGCTATAAACTATACTATATTTCTTAATATTTATGATTGTGGACTTTTATTTCTTCAAATTTGTGAGAGTGGTTATTCATGATTGAGTAGTGTGATTAGGTACAATGATCTATGATATTATATCATCTCATAGAGTGTTTTCAATTGTAAACTATAGTTTAAATGTATGTTATACCCAGGTGGTATAAAATGTAATTAATATGTTTAAATTCATTCATACATTTGATGGATTAAATGTATGTGTGTTGGATATTTATAGGAATAGCATGTTTTATGATAGTTAGTAGAAAGTGTTGTATTGTGTCTACTTATGGAGAATAGAGTATGAAACCTAATATATAATATACTCGAGTGGTATAATATAAACATGTTTCTTATTATTTTTATTATGGGATAAATTTAATGTGAGATTCATTCATACATTTGATGGGATAAATGTATTATTTTTTTATTGTTCCTATGCTTATCATGTTATGGAAAATGATTTCTAGTAGGTTGTATTATGTATGAATCTATTTTTTATGTTATGTTAACTTAATCTTGCATTGTTGATACTGATTAAGTAGTGATATGGAAATAACTAGCTTACATACATCATAATGCCAAATAAAAGTAATTTGATCAAGAGCTGTCTATGAATTTAAATATTCCTTAGATCATTATTTATTATTTAGAAACATTGGCCATGTAATATTTAGAGATACATTATCATTTCATGAGGAATATTTACATGTTTGTGTGATACATTGAAATAGAATGAGTTTCTATGATACATCACATGTTTAGTTTTTAGAAATCATACAATACATGGGTAATAGCTTATCTCTTTAGATTCCTATGCCATTACTATCTACTCATCCATGAAGGCAGGGCCATTCCCTGATGGGATTAGTATGGGGAATTTTTGATCCATGGTTGGTGTAGAAAATTACTCGAATGATGTTCTCCCTCCCCACAATAGTACTAATTTTGAGATGACACTTGAGATTACTATATATACTAGAGTCTTGAGACCTATGCTCTAGGAAGATGTGTATCTTATATGTGTAAATTGTATTGTATTTATTATTGAGACATTAATATGATGCGATGTAATTATTTATTTATTTATACTTTGGAAGTAATGGCGATATCATTGTACCAACTATGGATGGCATTTTTAATTACATTCCATAATAGTTATGATGTGTTTCATATGTTAATAGTGATCAATGACTGTTAGATGTCATGTACTTATTTACAATTATCATATTGAGATAACTTTGTATGATCACTTATTAGATTCTCATGGTGTAATCTATTTATAGTGTATGTGTTTAAATTAAAAAAATCCATATATTTCTAGTTAGTTCCCAGTGAGGTTATTACATGTCGTATCAAAGTTGTGGCTTAAAATATAGGACAAAATGAGTCCATTATAATTTTCTTATTATCATATTTATCCTAAAGGAGAATACTGAAATGAGTGTGGTACATTAAGTTTTTACCCTTAGGAAAACATACACCCTCTTAGAGTTGTTAAGGTTTGATTTATCGAGTGTCTCAATGGTGTTGGTTGTGTAAGATGTTTGGGTAGGTAAGTACATAGCATAGTTCATGAGATGTGAACAAGACATTCCTACAATATTTTTATCACTTAGATCAAACACCTTAAGATTGATTACATATTTACCTAGTAATCAATTTACCTCTACCATTTATGTTTTGTGTTTTGAGTATTTAAGAGCATGGGATGATTCTCACTCAAGTATATATGCATTAGTTTTTTGTCTTATATACACTAATAATAGGAGTGGGAAATCCTATAAGACCATTTTAGACTGAAAATACTGAGTGTGGTGGGAATATTGCTTATATTAGAGTGTAGTTATTATGTTGAGGATTCCTATGTGTTAGGAGTTTGCTTATGTAGTAGTACCCCATATGTTTATGTGGACTAGGGAAGAGGTATATTCATTCATAGTGCAAATAAAGGTGATTTGTTACTCTCTTACCTTCTTTTGACATTAGTATAAGTTACTGAGCTTATTCATATTTTCATGATGATGATGATTTAGTATTCCCTTAAATTGAAAGTTGTTTCTCAAATGTTATTTTGACCTTATTCCCTTGAGTTCATGGGATAATTTATTCTAATTCTTGTTGAGAGACAAGTTGTAGGATTGGACGAGTGGATGAATATTTGTGGAGTAGTATTTTCCTTTCAGTTGTGGAAGAAGGTTACGATACTACTCTTATAAGTTTGGTATGTAGGTAGTGATTATGGCTACTTGGGTTGTGATGTTATCTTTATAGCATTTGAGGGTAATTAAGATTTTTGTTATTGAGATAATAGTTCTCTATTTTCTACTTGTGACTTTTTAGAGTTATACTTTTGAGTGATACTTTATCTAATTTTATAAACTTTGACCATGTGGAGTGGTGAACTTTGAATTTATATTGGTTTTAGATTAAAAATTATAATCTGATTATAATCATTATGTTATTGTATACCCTTGATTATAATTATATTATTCTTATCTTGTTTATAAAAACATGTTTTGATGAGACATTTATGTACCTTTCATTTGGATTGACTAAGGCATAGGATTGTGGAACATCTTGTTAGTCTAAAAGGGTTGAGATAAACTTTTGACTTGTTGTGTACTAGCCGAAAAAGTAGGGAGACACTATCTCACTTGTTATCTTTATAAGGTTGGAAGGATGGTGTTATCTTTGGCATTTGTATGTTATGATAATTTTAAAATTATTTTCTCTTGACTATTAATATAACACTATAGGTTAAGCTGTGAAATATTATACTAGTTATGTTTGGTTAGTGGTAACTTAATATAAATATGGAATGATTGTATGATTTTTAGTGTATGTATGTTGGTACACCTAGAATTATTTAGCATATATTATTTCTTTATATGATCTATTAGTATATATTTGTGATTCATTAAACTTTGTACATATTTTGGAGATCATCAAGTCATGGAGACCAAAAGGGAGAGTGGCAAATTAGTAATGTGAGTACAAAGAGATGGGAGTGGATCATAATTATTCTCACATTGACTTGATAGTCACTAAATTTAGATATGATAAAGGGAGCTTCTAGAATCTAGGATTTGACAGATGGTCTTGTTAAATTTACTAAATTTGGATCCAACAAGGAGAACTTGTCCAATCCAATATTTGATAGATAGACTTGTCAAATTAATTTATATGGCCATATGCATATATATTATGGAATGGGTATCCCTTAATTTTTAAATGTAGCATACATTAAAAATGTAGTATTTCTAATTCATTTTCATCATCATACTTGTCAGGAAGCTACATGGAGTATTGGTAGTGTTGACATGTTATACTTACCCTAAGTTATGTGGAGTAGCGATAGTATTAAAGCTTATATTTATCATTCTTACAATGTTCCTTAAATACTAATAAAGATTGTGTTGAAACTATACATATCAAAATAGTTAGAAATATAGTGAAGCATAAGACAAGTCATGCAATAAACACCTCATAAAATGTCATGAAGTTTGCATTGTGTGTTAATACTGAAGTATTTCACTTCTTAATATATTAAGTAAGGATTAACATCACAGTGGCATTTAAAACATAAGGGCATGTTGAATGCGAGAGGAGGGAGGTTCATGAAGAAATGAGAGGAAGTAGTGTTACATAATATCTTAAACTAAATTTGAATGAAAAATAAATAAATAAATATATTTTAAAGAATTATGAAATAAAATTTAATAAATTTATTTTATTATAATGAATCGAAAGATTAATATTATTATATATCAAAAATTTAATATTTTGATAATTGAATAATATAACTTTAAAATATGGTAATTTTATTAATATTTGAATAGTTTTTATTATTGGTAGATAGTAATGTGATAAGCTAAAAATAATTATATTTAGATCGATCTAAAGATTGTCATTGCAATGGTCATAAAAAGATAATAATTGTTTTTATTTTTACATGAATTTATAAATTGAAATTGTAATGGTCATAAAATAATAATATTTTGTTTTTAATTTTTATATGGATTTATAATTTTATTTTTTGAAAGATTTTATATATATATATATATATATATATATATATATATATATATATATATATATATAGGATTGTATATAGTTGATTATAATTGATAAGTAAGTGTATATTTAAATTTAATTATTCCTTTTCTTAAAAAATTATGATTACGGAGAATACAATTCATTAAAATTAACGTCTATCTTATCAATCGCTTAAATTATTTTATTATTTTAATTATATCATTTTAAAATACTATTATTATTTTGGATGCTTTTTATATTATTCACTTATAAAAAAATTGATTTAATTGATAAAATCTAAACGATATTTTAATATTTATATATTTTAATAATTAAAATATTAAAATAGCTTAAGAATAATATTAGATTGTGAAGATTTAAACATATATTTATTTAATAAAATCTTAGTCTTTTCAAAATATTTTTTTAAATTAAAAATAAGTATAAAATTTATTTTCTTTGTACAAATCTATTTATTAATTAATATATGCCTAAACTTCTTAACATTTTTGAAGTTTAAACATTGGTTTGATTTTTATTTTTATTTTAAATGAATTTTACACTATCATAATTAAATTTTTACATATATATCACTTATATATATATATATATATATATATATATATATATATATATATATATAATATTTAATTATATAAATATTTTATAACTATTTTTTTTATATTAAAAGATGTCTACTTTATCATTTAATTTTTTTTTTTTTTTTTAAAAAAAAAAAAAAATAAGATCATAATCTCTGAGAGTATAATGTAATATTTTAAATGAACTCATTTTTTCAAATTACCCAAAATCAAATCGCATAAATTATCAAAATATTTAACATATAATTAATAAATTAATATAATGATAATACTGAGACTAGAACCCCAACTTATATATCAAATATAATCTTTGAACACCATAAATATATATAAAGTGGCGAGTGTATATATAACTACCATTAATTATATTGGTTGAATATTTAATCTCAATAGATATCGTTTTCAGTCCTGGAAAGTTTTTACATTTTATACCGAGCAATTCGACAAACGTCAGAAAATCAGGGCCCTTAATACTTTTCCTTGAGAATACAGATTTCTAAAGAAAATAGGACGAAGATTCATAATTCCCATGTCAACAATTATTTTTGGATGGTGAATAATACTGCCAACTCCAATTAAGCATACATGACCAGAGGATGTGATTGGGCGGTTCAACGCACCTTTCGATAAAGAGATTGAAAACTGGATAATATTTGTAAAGAGTGTTATTTTATTATTGTAAAGGTAACACTAGTACAAATGTATTTTAAATATATAAATTTAAAATAAATGAGAGTTTTTAATTTTAATTTTTTTAATATATTATATTGATTAATAATTTTATTAATATTTTTTTGAATTTGAAATAGATAAGAGTTTTTTATTTTTAATATATTATAATGATTAATAATTTTATTATATTTTTTATTAATATTTTAAAGATTATTAAGAAATGATATCAATTTAATTATATTAATATATAAGAATTAAAAAAAATAGTTTCAAAATTTTAATGTATAATAAAGATATTATAATTTTTTATTCAACTTCTCAAAATTAAAAATTAAAATTTTAAGGATAGTCAAATAAATATTAAATGTAAGGTTAAAATTTTACGTAACAATAACATAAATATGACATTTAAAATTGAACATAATTATGAAGAATTCATTATTACATTCTTTGTTTCTATTATAAAACACATCACATCGATGTAATAATTTAATGATAATTAAATTCTATATACGTTTATAAAATAATATAAACATGTTTCAATCCATTTTTCACAATTTTAATTAAAATTGTAATTTAAATTTCTTAAACAATATTTATAATGTTATTGCTTCTTTGTTAAATAAGAATCTAATTATATATCAAACATTTAATTGATGTGAAATCTCATTTCAAACGTAACTTAATATATTATTTGTATTTTTTTTTTTTTTTTTTTTTAAGTTTAATTTATATAATATAACTTTTTTATTTTATTAACCCAAAAAGAATATTATATGTTACGATTTTCTTAAAACAGATTAATTTTTTCCCCTTTATTTCCAATCAAAACTAGATTTTATTTTATTTAATATTTTGAAATTTTCCATTACAAATATTTTTTTTTGTTAACATCTAATCAGAAAAATGTGAATTTTTTCATCTTTGATAGCTGTGAGGTAAAATACAAATTTACAATAAAGTTATAAAATAATCAATAAATATTTACACTAAAATCTTAAAATTATTAATACAATTTTATAATAAATATATATAATTTATAATAAAAATTCATAATAAAATCATAAATTTATTAATAAAAATTCATAATGAAATCATAAAATTATTAACAAAAATTTCTTATAAAATCATAAAGTTTTTACTACAAAATTACAATCAACCAAAAGGTACTATATTATTTATATCAAAATGAAACACTGATATTTTTAGTGTTAACTATTAATCATTTTTAAAATGGTGACCAATCTTGTTATAAATAGTTCATTTTAGGGCCCTCTATTTCATGGATAGTTGGTTCTATCATTCTGATTACAGATTTACATACGGTTATATTTATTCTCATGTTCTCTTTTCTTTAGTAATCAATCTTTTTTACTGGGTAAAATCTTTCTTTTTTCCAACTGAGAAGTAAAATTTATTTATTTATATTTATATTTTATTTATTTTTTTATTTTTTGGTTTTTTTGGGTTTTTTGGTTTTTTTGGTTTTTTTTAAAAATAAAAATTGAATGAATATTTTTGAAATTATATGTTTAATACTGTAGTCACAAAATGGGTATGGTATTTTATATTCCTCTCTTAATTTACTTTGTTAATTTTTATTGATGTATTTTTTGAGATAAAACTCGAGTGAATGCTTTCATTTAAAAAATGATATGTTTAATAGTGTAGTCTGGTAATTCTCATGATCTCGTACATTCTTTTCTTAATCTAATTAATGATAATTTCATATAGTTCACAAATTTTTGAGATGTGGACCTATGAATCGACCATGCCATGTTATGAAAATTACCCTTTAATTCCTTTAACTTTTTATTATATCTAAAATCATTTTAGAATGTATCTAAGTTGTCACAATTCTTACCAAACACATATGTATATTCTTTAAAGTCTCAATGTGATAAATCAAAGCATGTTGTCAATTATAATTTGGGTCTTAAAATATTATAAATGTGGCCACCAATAACAAAAACTAAACTTTAACCCTTAGAAGAGATTTGGTTAAATGTTGAGATTAGAATGTGGCTCTGTCTATTTCTACATCCTAGTCACGGTCGTAATTGTAACCTCAAAATTTTGACATAATAATCATTCATAGATTGGGAGAAAGATGTAGTTCAAATGTTATACTCTAGAAGTTTTAAATATTTTAGATCACAACCACCCACATCCATTGCATGGTGTATTTTTAAATAATTGTCATTTTGATCTTCTTGCTCTTATTTGAAGGTATTATGTTTAATTTAGCTCATGTGATCAATATTAACACAAGATCGTGCCACTTAGCACAATCGCACTACCACAAAGTGACGCAAGGAATATATTTAAACTAATATTTATGAACCAATTCAAAAATTTCATATAAATGAGCAAAAATTGGAGGAAAATACCATTGAATTACAAAATAATAAATGAACAAATTTTGAATTTTTAAAAAAAGATTTTAAACCTTGATTGAAAAAAAAAATGCACAATTAAAATTGTTGTTTCTACATTTTATATCTCATAAAATAAAAACAATAAACTGATATTATCTACAAAGTTAAAAGTGATAAATAGTATAAAACATAGAGGATTTTTTTTCAGAATCACAAAACCCAATTAAACTCAATCCAAAACATTGGAACAAAAGAAAAAACATACTCACAGCAAAGAATGCACACTATTTCTTTCCCAACAAATAAGAAAACAAAAGAATCCGGTCCCAAGCTACTTTAAACAAAAACAATAAAAACAAAGGCCACATTGGGAACACAATACCCCCTATAACTTTTTGATCCTAGAATAATGAGAAACTACCTTGTGTACCACATTGAATGGGAAAAATAAAATTAAAAGGAAAATAAGTTTTAGTTTAGTGGATACTATTTTATAAGATTTTACCATGTTATAGGAGATGTAATGGTGAAAAATGAACTAGATGCAAGTGAATATAGAAGGAAATGAATAATTCAATAATATTTAAAGGTTACATAAAAGATGTAAATGTAAAATAAATATTTGGTGTTTCCATGATTTTAGAATTATAGGATTGAGACATGTGGATGATCACAATATTTAAATATACAAAGACTATAAAATTCACTAAGAATTATTATGGATTTTTTAAGTGGGAGTATCTGATGTAAAATAAAATATTAGAGAAAGATTACGTTGACTATAAAAATAATAGATGATCAATTCTTGATTTTTTTTAATATAATTTAAGGTATGAAGGAAAAATAATAAATGGATAAGTTTCTATAGGCAAAGACTGCAAAAATAAAATACTAAAAACTTAAAAAAAATATATAATGCACAAAACTCATGATCTCAAGTTAAAATAATGAACACATGTACTCACACAAATAAAACACATTGTTTCCTTCTAATGCATAAAAACATACAGGTAAATAGCAATAATATAGTCTCATGCTACTTGGAAACAACAACAAATAAAATAGAGGCCTCTTCACCCTAAAATATTAAATTTCATGATATTGATTACCAAGGATAACGTACAAAATTTATGCATCACGAGATGAAAACCAAAAACAATGGTAGAGAATGGAAAAATTATTGGCTCCAATAGAAAAACCTAATAAATAAATTCCACCAATAAATTTAGGATAATGTCATTGAATAAAATTAGCCATGACTCGTAAAGGAGAGTGAGCATTAATGTCTTGAGCATGAGAATTAAATTAGTGGCAGGTATTAATTTATCTTCCTACTTGTCCAACGAACATCATTTTTAAACTATAGCTCCCAATAAAAAAAGTTTCCACATGATACCTTTTCACTCGTAAATAAATAAATGATTAAGTTTTAATATAAAAATAGAAATAAGTTAAAAACATATTTAGATCAATCACTTATTAGATAAATATTTATAAAATATATATCATATATATTAAAGGGAAGAGGTGGAATTTTTCATATTTTAGAATTGAATTAATGAACGATAGAAATTGAACACTTAAAATAAAGAATAAATCCCTATTTTAGACATGTTAATAAAGATTGTGTTGAAACTATACATATAAAAATATTTAGGAATTGGTGAAGCATAAGATAAATCATGCAATAAACTCTTCATAAAATGTCATGAAGTTTTAATTTTATCATTTGCATTGTGTGTTAATACTGAATTATTTCCTTTTAAATATTAAACAAGGATTAACATCACAATGACATTTAAAAGATAAGGGTGTATTGAATGCGAGAGAAGAGAGGTCGATGAAAAAATGAAAGGAAGTAATGTTATAACATTACAATGGCATTTAAAAGATAAGGGCATGTTAAATATGAGAGGAGGAAGGTCCATGAAGAAATGAGAGGTAGTAATATTATAACATTATAATGGTATTTAAAAGATAAGGGCATGTTGAATGCGAGAGGAGAAATAAGAAATCATAATGTTATATGATATCTTACATTAAATTTGAATGAAAATTAAATAAATAAATTTATTTTTCAAAATCATAAAACAAATGTGAATTTATTCTATTATAATGAATCAAAAATTTAATATTATTATATATGAAAAAATAATATTTTGATAATTTAATAATATAACTTTTAAATATGGTAATTGCATTGATATTTGAATAACTTTCATTTTTAGTATATGGTAATGTTACAAGCTAAAAATAATAATGTTTAGATGAATCTAAAGATTGAGATTGTAATGGTCATAAAAGATAATAGTTTTTTTTTTTTTTTTTCTATATTATGAATTTATAATTTTAGTTTTTGAAATATATATATATATATATATATATATATATATATATATATATATATATATATATATATATAAGTTTAGAATTTTATAAATGTAAATATTTTTATTTATGTTTTAGATTATATATAATTGATGAGTAAGTGTATACTTAAATTTAAGTGTTCTTTCTCTTAAGTAGTCATAATTAAGGAGTCTACAATTTATTAAAATTAACATTTATTTTCTCAATAGATTAAATTATTTTGATATTTTAATTATATTATTTTACAACATTATTGTTATTTTAGATGCTTTTTAAGATTAAATAATTTTTATAATTAAATTATTCACTTATAAAAAATTTGATTTAATTGATAAAATTTAAACCATATATATTTACATATTTTAATAATTAATATATTAAAATGATTTAAGAATAATATTAGATTGTGAAGATATAAACATATATTTATTTAATATAATTTTTAGTCTTTTCAAAATGCTTTTTATTAAAATTAAGTATAAAAATTATTTTCTTTGTACAACTCTATTTATTGATTAGTATATGCCTAAACTTCTTGACATTTTTGAAATTTAAACATTGATTTGATTTTTATTTTTTTAAAGATTAATTTTATTATTATAATTTACACTATCATAATTAAATTCATACAAATACATTATTTAAAATTATTTATATATCAAAAACAAAATAAAACATATAATTATATAAATATTTAATATCTATATCTGTATATTAAAAAATGTTTATTTTATTATTTAAAATTAATTTTTTTAAAGATCATAATCGCTTAAGTGATAATATATTATTGAAAATAGATTTTGAATCATTCAAAATCAAATCCCACAAATTATCAAGTTATCTAACATACAATTAATAAATTAATATAATGATGATACGGAAACTAAAACCCTAACTTATATATCAAATATAATCAAACACCATAAATATATATAAAGTGGCGAGTATCTATATAACTACTATTTATTATATTGGTGGAATATTTAATCTCTATATATATCATTTTCGGTTCTTGAAAGTATACATTTTATTGCTTGGTTTAAGTAATTCCACGAAGGTCTAAAAAAATAAAAAGAAAGAAAAAAGGGTACCTTTTACTTTTCCAATGCAAATACAAATTTCGATAGAAGAAACGACGAAGATTCATTATTTGCATGTCAACAATACCGCCAATTCCAATTAAACTTTGATAATAACATCCATGTGACCAGAGGATGTGATTTGACGGTTCAACGCACCTTTCTAATAAAACATATCGATGTAATAACATAATGATAATTAAATTCTATATACATTTATAAAATAATATGGAGATGTTTCAAACCATTTTTCACAACTTTAATTAAATTTTTTATTTAAATTGCTTAAACAATATTTATATGATTATTGTTTCTTTATTAAATAAGAATCTAATTATATGTCAAACATTTAATTAATATAAAATCTCATTTCAAATGTGATTTAATATATTATTTGTATTTTTTTTTATAATAAGTTTAGTTTGTATAGTACATTCTTTTATTTTATTAGTTCAAAAAGGATATTATGCATTATAATTTTATTAAAACAACAATTAATTTTTTTCTTTCATTTTCAATTAAAATTATATATATTTTTTAATTTAATCTTTTAAAATTTTCCATTACAAATATATTTTTTTGTTAACATCTGATCAAAAAAAGTACATAATTTTTCATCTTTGATTGTTGTGAAGTTTTAGTTTATATAAAAACATGCACTTCATCTGATTCATCATTAATACAAGTTTACAATAAAATTACAAAATAATTAATACATATTCACGGTAAAATCATATAAAAATTTGATACAATTTTATAATAAAATTATATAATATTTAATACAAATTCACAATGAAATCATAAAATTATTAACAAATTTTTTTTGTAAAATCATAAATTTTTAAATGCAAGTTTCTAATTTAAATTGCTTAAACAATATTTATATGATTATTATTTTTTTATTAAATAAAAATCTAATTATATGTCAAACATTTAATGTAAAATCTCATTTTAAATGTGATTTAATGTATTATTTGTATTTTTTCTAAAAAATAAGTTTAGTTTGTATGGTACATTTTTTTAATTTTATTAGTTCAAAAGGGATATCATGCGTTACAATTTGATTAAAACAATGATTAATTTTTTTCTTTCATTTTCAATCAAAATTAGATTTTTTTTAATTTAATCTTTTAAAATTTTCCATTATAAATATTTTTTTTATTAACATCTGACCAAAAAAAGTGCATAACTTTTCATCTTTGATTGTTGTGAAGTTTTAGTTTTTATAAAAACATGCACTTCATCTGATTCATCATTAATACAAGTTTACAATAAAATTACAAAATAATTAATACATATTCACAGTAAAATCATATAAAAATTTGATACAATTTTATAATAAAATTATACAATATTTAATACAAATTCACAATGAAATCGTAAAATTATTAACAAAAAATTTATGTAGAATCATAAATTTTTAAATGCAAGTTTACAATCAGCGAAGAGATACTACACTATTTATATAAAAATGAAGCACTGATTATTTTAAGTGTAAACTATTAATCCTATTTAAAATGGTGAACAATATTCTTATAAATAGATCATTTTAGGTTCCTCTATTTCATAACTAGTTGTTTCTATCATTGTGATTGTAGATTACATATGGTTATATTGATTCTCATGTTTTCATTTTAAGGCCTCTATTTCATGGATAGTTGTTTCTATCATTGTGATTGCAGATTACATAAGGTTATATTGATTCTCATGTTTTCTTTACTTTAGTAAGCAATCTTATGAGATGGTTTTTGTTGGGTAAAATATTTTTTTTGTTCCACCTAAGAAGTAACATATTTGCTTCTTTTTTTTGGTTAACTTATTTGTTTCTTTCTTGTGCCTTTTGAGATGAAACTTGAGTGGATACTTTCACTTTTGAAACTATGTGTCTAATAGTGTAGTCACACAATGGTCATGGTCTCTTATATTCCTCTCTTAATTTAGTTTTTTTACTCATTTTTATATTGGTGTATTTTTTGAGATAAAAATTGAATGGATGTATTCTCTTTCAAAATTATATGTCTGATAGTGTAGTCATGCAATGGCCATGGTCTCTTATATTCCTCTCTTAACCTAGTTAGTAATAATTTCATATAATCCACAAATTGTCGCGATGTGCACCTATGAATCGACCATGCCATGTTATGGAAATTAACCTTTAATTCATTTAAATCTTGATTTTATCTAAAATAATTTTGAAATATATCTAAGCTATCACAGTTATTACCAACAACATCATGTCTATCCTTTGAACTCTCAATGTGATAAATTAGAGGATGTTGTGAATGATAATCTAGGTCTTGAAATGTTATGAATGTGGCCACTAACAATAGAGACTAAACTTTTACCCTTAAGAGTGACTTTGTAAATATTAATGTTAGAATGTGGCTTTGTCTACCACTACATCCTAGTCACAGTAATAAATCTAACCTAAAATTTTGACATAATAAACATTCATAGATTGAGATAAGGATGTAGTTCAAACGTTAGACTCTAGAAGTTTAAAATATTTTAGATAGCAACCACCTATATCTTTCACATGTTACATTAATAATTGTAGTGAAGATGGAATATTCTTCCCCTTCAAATTAATGTCGATTTTATATTCTTGCTCATCTTTGAAGTTACTATGTTTAATTTAGTTCATGCGACCAAGATTATACTCCATAATCAAGGAGCATAAGATTGTGACACTTAGCACAATTGCACCACCACAAAGTGATGTAGGGAATACATGTTAAGCTAATATTTATGAACCAGTTAGAGACTTTCATATTTATAAGAAGGGCATTTGACTGCATGGATCCATGAGTTTGTGATACTATGATTCAAGATTTTATCCAAGTTAACTAACACCAATTAATACTAACCATGAATATGTGATTCTATGATCCAAGATCGCACCCGAGTTAACTAATGATGATAATACTAAGGTCACTAGTGAACAAAATTATAACGAGTTCTACTATTAAATATGGCAACAGGTATAATGACCACTTCTAGTGACTATGTGTTTGTGTTGATAATGTAGACCCCTCTTAGATATTTAATATGTGGATGCATACATGGCCAATCGGATCACTTAAATAGATGCTAACACTTACCTTTTAGGCTTGAGGCACATATGGTACATCACAGTTACACATGCTGTGTATCCCAACATCATGCACATGGCCTTACCTTGCTATGGTATTGAGCAAGTGAAATGTGTATATGCATTATAACTTAGACTACACTCTACTATATTTGAACTTTATCCTTAAATTCCATGACAACACTTATTGTGAAGAAGTTGTGTGGATAATACCGAGTGCAGAGAGAGAGAGAGAGAGAGAGAGAGAGAGAGAGAGAGAGAGAGAGAGAGAGAGAGAGAGAGAGAGAGAGAGAGAGAGAGAGAGAGAGAGAGAGAGAGAGAGAGAGACCTTATTAAAGTATATTAAACCCACACTTTATTGCACTTGTAGCTTCCATGATTGTGCAACTTTGTTCAGATCTTACCATCTAATGTATCCACTTTAAAGAAAGACTATGTAAACTATTTGCTTTTTATAATTTTGTGAATTCGTTATTGAATGTAATAACGATAATTAATCGTTTATTCAAATATAATTTATATGAATAAACATATATACATGAACTCCATAAACTTTGTGGAAAGTATAAACTATTATAAAACTTTGATTACAATCATGACATTAATATTTAATCGAAATACATATTTGGTGACTTGCTTTCGACATAAACATGGATGAGCAACCACTCCATTCATGTTAACGAGTCACTAACTTTTGTTAATTTAGAAGGGGAAAATTATATGGTGACAATTAATAATCGAGGTCATATGTATTGAACGTATTGGGTGACGTGTTTTCCACATAGGTACGGTCGACCAACTCGTGCGGGGGCACATAACCATATAATATGGTGATCATGGTATTTAATTCAGTAAATTTATATGCGTACTTCGAGGAAAGTTCCCACCCCGGGAAGAGTCGTAACTTCGAGGACCTCATGACTCCGTTGACCGCGTACTCCGAGACATTTGTGGCCATTAACACGTCTGATGCGTTATATTGGGAACAAACTGACGTCGGCACAATACAGTGATGGACATGGCGGAGCTATCTCAGCCCCTGCTAGCTCTCCTCTTCTTTTACTATGTTGCTGCTTCTCTCTTTTTTTTATCGGATGCAGGAAGCCTTAGTTTTGCGTTCCCTCCAAAGAAAAATATTACAGTAGAAAGCGATGCATACTTCCAGAGAGACGAGATCATACAACTCACCCCAAATCAAGCGTCAGGGGACCTAGGTCATAAAGTCGGCTGGGCGGCCTACGAACCAATTCCGCTATGGCACAGCTCTTCTCGTGCTCTGGCAAATTTCTCCACTCATTTCCAATTCATTATCGGCCATGGCAACGATATTAAACATGGTTTGGGAGACGGACTTGCTTTTTTCTTGGTGCCTACGGACTCGAAGCCAACCTCGCAGGCTTATGGCTCAGGCTTATGGTTCCGATGGAGAGAGTCCTTCCATTGTAGGTCCCGAAAAAACTAGATGGAACAACAATTCTGTCATCGTCATTTTGATCTCGGTCATCGCTATAGTTTTGGCCGTCTGCGGTTTTGTATTCCTTGGATGGTGGTGGTATTTCCGAAAAAGCAAGCGCGGCGGTGAGGCAAGTGAGGAGAACGATGTGGAGCTGGACGAATGTTTTGCGCAGGGCCCTCGCAAGTTCTCCTATGCTGAACTCAGCGCCGCTACCACAAACTTCAGCGAAGACCAAAAACTTGGCCAGGGAGGCTTCGGAGGAGTCTACAGAGGCATCCTGCCTCTTACGAACGAAGTTGTGGCTGTGAAAAGAATATCTGAGGGGTCGAATCAAGGAAAAAAGGAGTATATTTCAGAGGTTACCATAATAAGTCAGCTAAGACACCGTAACCTTGTGCAGCTATTGGGATGGTGCCACAAAAAGGGCGAATTGCTTCTTGTCTATGAATTCCTGCCAAACGGAAGTTTGGACAAGTATCTTTTCGGGGAGGGCAAAGGCCATCTGGATTGGAACCGCAGGTACATCATCGCCTGTGGCATAGCATCAGCTCTAGTTTATCTTCACGAGGAATATCACCAGCGCGTTGTGCACAGAGACGTTAAGGCTAGCAATGTTATGTTAGATTCAAATTTCAATGCGAAGCTGGGGGATTTTGGTCTGGCCAGATTGTTGGATGGTGATAAGGCAGCCTCCGATACGACCGTGGTGGCGGGGACGTTGGGGTATTTAGCGCCCGAGTATGTAATAACAGGAAAGGCGAGTCCAGAAACAGACGTGTTCAGCTTTGGAGCGGTGACTTTGGAAATTGCCTGCGGAAGGCCGCCCGTAGACCGCACATTAAATGAACATAATTGCAGACTGGTGGAATGGGTGTGGGGGTTGTATGGACAGGGGAAGCTTCTAGATGCGGCGGACGAAAAACTGTGTGGGAATTTTAGTGGGAAGGAAATGGAGCGACTGATGTTGGTGGGCTTGTTGTGCTCTCATCCAGACCCCAAGACAAGACCCACAATGAAACAGGTGATAATGATATTGAAATTAGAAGCTGAATTGCCTTATGTTCCACTGGATTTGCCGGTTCCAGTGTACAGCAAGCTTCCTCGTTCTGATCTCACGTTGTCATCGACGTCGATGACATCGAACTCCTCCGCCATCAGCGGAGTTTCTTCGTCGTCAAGCTCATCGGCAGTGAACGAGTCGATGTACTCGTCTTCTACGGCTTCGAGTAGCTCGGAAAAAACTAGCTACAATGGCCACTTTTGCCTTCCAAGATGGCATCCTTAGGAGAAGCGGACCACTAGCTACAATGGTACCAATGGTTGATAATCTAATCGAATGCCTTAGCACTACTAAAAGTTGGTTTTAATGTTTTCAATAGTTTGTAATAATATTTACTATATATATTTAATGTGACACGTACTGGAAATAAAGTTTTTGTGGCGGTTAACTTTTATTTTATGTTAAATAATATATTATATTTAGTCTTTTTATTGTTGACATTAAAGTAATAAGATGAAATGGGTAAAAACATTTATTTTAATAGTGAGTATGATAAAATATCAGTTTCGAAATATGTTTGAGTTGAAACTATAATTAAACATTAATATATATGATAAATAAAAATAAAAAAATGGAAATAATAAATTAAAAATGACAATTAATCAATATAGACTATTAAAATGCAATTTTAACATATCTAAATAAAAATGTAAGTGATGGTAGCATTGTTTTGAAGACACTGTATAGGTCACAAACAATCATAAATTTAAGAAAACATATGTTGTCCTACATAATGAGTGTTATTTCAATAAACACAATTAGCAAATTAATTCACCTTTGAAAGTGTGTTGTGGTTGTGACACAATACAAGCTTCGAAATAAAGAACATATATCCACCAAAACAAGTATTTGTTAAAAAAATAAGATTACAAAATATGAAAAATAGTTTCTTTTCTTGTCAAATATAGAACAATATAATTACAAAGTGATGGCAATATTTGGTAATAGAAATAAAACATAATATAAGTCTGATATGCAAGTCCTTGAGTAGTAAGATATATAGCTACACACTATCAATAAAGAAAAATGTATGGAAGTTTAGACCACAATCACAAAAACCATTTCCGTTTATAACATAAATAAAACATAGTATATCTCTGAGATGGAAGTACTACATAGGCAACATTGTTAGTATTTGTTCATGTTATCCGTGTAGGCAAGAAAGGTATTTATTTCTTAAAGTCTTAGATGTGAGTCCTCCATAAGCATAAGATTTTTTATTTGCATAATGAGAGAAAACAAGTAGAAATTAGTTTGTGGTGTGTAGTTTCAAATCTGAAAAAGGAAAGAAAAAAATTAGATGCATATTATATATCTTAGTTTTTTTCAATACCTCAACATGTAGAATGACTTTTTGTTTATCAAGAGTAAATTTTTCTTGAACTAAAAATACACTTAACAAGTAGATAGTGCTCACCTTGTTTGTAAGATAATCATCGAGTGAAATTTATGATAATGTAGGCATTACTATTTTCATTAATGACTGAAATATTGCATTGTATATTAGTATTTTTGATATTTTTCAAATTACAAATCAAGCAATGATAATATGCATAAGGAGTTTCTTTATGGCATGAAGGATAATTAAAGGTTGTTGCATGGGCAAGTTATGTTTGGTAGAAATGGTAAAGAAACATTGCAAGCCAATAATCTGAAGAGTTAGCAACAAGAACATCATACAAAAAGATATAAACAAATCAGATGGAAGATAAGACAAGTCAAATGATTGTTTAGAATAAGATGATGGTACAATACAAAGCCCTTGCATATCTAGGCAAGGCAAAATAAAAATCTAACCTAACTAACAAATATCGTATAAATATTCATATAGAACAAACTAGAAAAAAAAATTAAATACCAAGTTAATACACAATCAAGCACGAGAAATACATACTCTAACACCCCCTTTAACTCCCCATCAAATAAAGATAGTGGTTAAAAATAGCCAAAAAATAATAGTGGCATATCCACACTATGAGTCGCGATAACTAATCCCGATAAGGTACTCATGTATAATATGTATCAATGAAATGAAGAATGAAGATGTCCTCATGAACACCCCCAAGGAATTTTTTTGAAACCCCAAGCATACCAGACAACTCAAGGAAAGGAGGTGATGCAAAAGGCTATGTGAAGATGTCTACAAACTGATGTTAAGTCAAAATATACTACAAACAAAGAACTCCACCCTAAATATGTTGATGAATGAAGTGCATATGTAATTCAATATATTTGGTCTACTTGTATTCAACTGGGTTGTGGGATATATGTGAATTTCACTTTGGTTATCATACCCAAATATAGTGTGTGAATCCTATGTGAATCCAACCTCTATTAATAAGTGATGAATTTAAAGAACTTGCTAACTTGTTGTAACTTGTAAAATGTACTCAACCTCTACATATGAAAGTACAATAGATTTCTAATTCTTACACAACCAAACAATAGGTGAAGAATCAAGACAAAAAATGTAGCTAGAAGTGGAACGCTTGCCATCAAGAGAAATTTCCCACTCTAAATCATTGTACCCAACAAACTGAGTAGAACCCCTAGTGTAGTTTAATCATAACTAAGCAGTGCCTCATAGATATCATAAAATTTTCTTGGTAGCCTATTAATGACTGTCATGAGGAGCATGTGAAAACCTAGATACAAGCCTAACTACAAATAAAATTTTAGGGTAAGTATGGGTCAAATACATAAGAATCACAACCATCTACATATATAATGTAGGATCACAAAGTTGAGTAGTATGAGTGGTAATGAGAGTCAATCTAGAATGAAAAGGAGGACATAGATTATAATCAATGATATCAAAAATATGAAGAAGATCAAGGGTTTACTTATACTGACTCAAATAAATCCATGCATCTGACTTTGAAATATATAAACAAAGGAAGAAGTGTAAAAGACCAAGATCTATCATGTCAAACTATGTTAAAAGTGCTTATTGAATAGCCTAAATTTGAGAAGAGGATCTACCTTTGAGAAGTGGATCATCAACATACAAGACCAATATAACAATGTCCTCCCCAATACACTAAATATACATTGTGGGATCAGAGTGGCAAAAACCAAAGTCATTGAAGAGAAGAAAATAATCCATCTTCTCATACAAAGATTGAGGGGCCTACATTAGATCGTAAAGAGACCTTCTAAGTCAATAAAAAAGAGAAGAATCATGAAAAAACCCAATAGGTTACTTCATATAAATTTCCTCTAGTAAATCTACATATAAGAAGGCACTCTTAACATCTATAGGATATACTGACCAACCTTGTGATGTAGCAAGAAAAAGTACAAAGTGAACAAAATCCATCTTGACAATGGATGTAAAAGTCTCAAATTATTCAATACCTTTGATCTGTGAGAACCCCTTTGAAATAATACATGCCTTATACTGATTAGTGGACCCATAATTTACATACGTGGTGTGGTAAATCCACTTATAACTTACCAACTTTCTTCCCTCAGGAAGAGATACCAAATCCCAAGTGTGATTTTTCATCAAAGAATAATACTCATGTGTCATCATATCATCCCACTCCTTGATCCCATGATCTTATGGAAAAGACTTTGCATCTACAGAGAATGCCTAACACAAATGTCTAGTACCTAAGAGTATGTATGACTATGTTGAGTGGGTGTAAGATCTTATATAAAAGGTGCTTCTTTAGAAACTATAGTACATTCCCACCTAGGCATAATGTAAATTCAATGTGAGTAGGATCCTCAACATCTACACCCTCTTCATGAATATCTTGAACTAGATCCTCAAAGAATGAATCCTTAAGAGGAGGTGATGAATAGTCAAAAGAAGGCATGGAAGAAGATGAAGAGTCATGATATGTGAAGTGTTCATCAAATTGTACATGTGTTCAAAAATGAACATCATGAATATCAAGATCTAAAGTATGATAATCTCTCATGTCCTCACATACCCTACAAAAATCAAATGTTTGATATTCTTATCCAATACTTTTATTTTATGCTTTGGTACAAATGTCCAAACAAGGCTCTCAAAGAATTAAAAAAATGAGACATCAAGATTGGTTACAAACTAAATGTACTTCAAAATCAAATGCTCAAGTGTTGTATGTGGTGTGTGATTGTGATTGTAGTTCATAAAATGAACTACCTCTACCCAATAGATAGGATGTAAATATTATGAATGTATCATGTAGTTAGCCATATACTTCAAAGTTTAGTTCTTATATTCTGCTAAGCCATTCTACTATGGAGTAAATAAAACATAATTTAGGTGAATAATACCATGAGCTGGTAAAAAATTAGACAACTCTCGACTGAAGTACCCACCCTCTAATTATATATATGAAGCATCTTTATGCAACTAGAAGACTATTTATGAACTAAAACCTTAAAGACTTTATAGTGATAAAAGACATCACTCTTGTACATGATAAAATAAACCCAAGTATGTCTCAATAAATTATCAATGAAATTAAGTGTATAATTAGCTCTATTGAAAGGATTAGAAAAGACCATTAAATCACTAAAAACAAGCTCAAGAGGTGAATACGACCTCATTGAAACACCCTTAGGATGTAGATCCTAGTGTTGTTTCCCTAATTCAAAACCACATAAACTCCATCAATACATAAAACTATAAGAAGATCATCTACCATACTTTGAGTGTTCAACTCCTTCAAATATATGTAGTTAAAATGTCTAAATGTCTCATGCCAAAGCCTACTCTAAGAATCTGCATGATAAATCGAACATGTACCTCGAGGAGGAGTATCATCAAAACCCTAAAAAAAATAGAGTCAATAAATATGATCAATAACACCCTATGAAATAAGTGTGTGGCTCTAACAAAGCATGAAATTTATGACCATGTAGTGTGAAAGTCACCATCTTACTCTGAATAGAATGAAAAATATGACCAAATTTTTTTAAATTAATGGTGATGTCTGTAGAAATCAAATCAAGATATATAAAGGACACCTTAGAATAAGTCATATGGTGTGAAGCCCCAGAATATAGAACCCAACTATTTGAAATAGCTGACCATTATCTCTTAAAAACGTCAAGTGTTTTCCCTCACTCATGAGATGGATAAGGAGTGGAGATATAAATCTTATATTTCTAAATGACATACTCTATGGATTGGATTCTCTTAAAACACATAGACTCTTCATGACTAGTCACCCCATAATAAGATCAAGATAGACTAGACTTATTCTTGGATTTGGAAAATGATTTGGGTTTAGATGTGTGGTGTTGGGCTTAGGTAAATTTTGAGATGGAGGAGGTCTATTATTATTCTTACTCTTTTTTACCCTTGCTCTTAGGATGTGATGCTACTAATGTTTTTTGAGAGATGGAAGACTCAAGGTGGGATAATTTAGATTCATCCCTCGTAAGTCTTTCAAAAAAAAAATTAAATATGGAATTTTGAGTAAATCCTAAGACATCCATGCTAGAGAAAAAGTTAGAAGCAAATATTTAGAATGGACCACTTAACTTAGATAAAAATAAGTACACACTTTTTATATTTTGAGATAATCTACAATAGATGCAAATTCATCCAAATTGAGTGAAGTAAGGTCCACTTCAAGTTGCATGGTTCTCATGTGATATACTTTCCAAAATAAACCTTTTAGGTTAGCCCACATTTTGAATGGATTATCACACCCATCCAAATGAAACAATAAACTATCACTCACATAAGTCATGATTAAACCCATATATTGTTAAAAATTACATTGGTGTTGAATTTTTTCAAATTTTCTTATGACCTATGGTTGAGTTTCATTTATTAGGGACCATAATCTTTAAGTTTTATGATTGTTTCCATTCTAGGTTTTCATGTGTGGTAATTATGTGTAGTCAAAGGCTCATATTGATCAATACCATAAGTACAAGCCATGCCAGTGAATAAAAAAATAGTAAAAAAATTGGAAAAAGGTGCTCAAAATTGACATTGAGATAGCTCCCCAAAAGATCATATTAGGACCCCCAATTTGGCACTTTATAATATGAGTGAATATTTATAAAGTAATGAAACTAATGGATATATAACTGAAAACCTTACACTTTTGAAAAAAAATATAACTCAAATTGGAGTTATGGTTCAAAAGTTATAGGCTTTATAAATTCCCATGTGTCAAAATTAAATAAAAGACACTAGAAATATATTTTAGAGACCAAAATAGAATTTAAGGTAGGCATCCAACAAATCATTAGAATCAAAATTGAACCAAGTAATTTGAAAAGGAAACCAAAATGAAAAAAAGATCTATCAAGAGACCCCTATGCCTATGTAAGTGAACTATACTTCCTCTTGAGGAAAAAATATAGCTTATAAGAAAATGAAATAACATGCTATTTTGAGAGAAAAAACAAGATATATTACAAATTTTAGGGGTCTTAATCCTAAGTAGGTGCCTCCAAGAGTCTTTTGGTCTAATTTGAAAGATGAAATGATAAGGAAAATGTTGTCTCTTATGTACTACACCTTAGATATACACATAGACCTCCCATATAGTATGGTAAGAACAAACCCTTTAAATGCAGTTATGAATCTTTCATTCTCATTCTAGCCCCTACAACAAATATATCCCTCTGGTGGTCCATGCACTCGGTTATATGGTGATAGGATGGTAGCATTTTTATAAGCAATCAAACAATATTCTAATGTGGGAAAATACACACTTATAGTACCATGCAGGTCTCATACATATCCAAATAAGAAGACATAAATATAATAAATATCCATAAAATGAGGAAAATAAAATACCGCCTAGCATAAAATAAATATAATCCTCACATTGGTCTGCCACGTAGGAAAAAAAAAGATGCCACCTCTCCAAATTTTCCAATAAAAAATCTAGCACATGCAATAGACTTTAGATCTTCTTCATATAGATAAGACACCACGACTAGCCTTAACTCCTTCATGCTATCCAAAAAAGGCATAATCAAGAGAAAATTAAAAATTCTAGCACTTTTCTCCTCCAATACCAATCTAGAAATATTTGTTGAAATGCCTCCTCTTTCTTTGTAGTTCTCTCTTTCTCTTCCTAGGTAGACCCTATTCCAATTATAGTCCAAATAGATAAAGGAAACCTATTTATACCAAAAACATCCAACATTTGGTAAATAAAAGTGATAATCAAAAAATTTAAGCACAATTTACCTATCTTCCTTGCTAGAAAAGATGGGTAAAATAAAATCCAATGCCTTCATTCTCTCTACTCTTCTTTCATAAATGGAACTCCACACACTTACAATGAACTCCATGCCACTTATATTTTCTTCCCAATACTCCACACACAATGCAGAGGTCAATGAAAAATAAAATAATCTCTTCAAAAACTTTAATGAAATCACCATTGTAGATCTAGAAGAGGAAGAGATAGTTGAAGATGTATGGCATGGAATTAGAATAAATAAAATTATCTAAAATCATGAAAGCTAATGGATGGTTTCAAGTATAAAAAGATTTGGTACTATGTTAGGAATGGTAAAGAAAAATTCCAAGACAAGAATCCAAAGAGTTAGCAACAATAACATCATGAATGAAGCTACAAATAAATAAGTTGAAAAAAAAGGAAAAAAAAATGATTATTGAGAATAAGATGCTAGTATAATAGGAACTCTTGCATAAGTAGGCAAGGCAAAATAAATAATTATCCTAACTAACCAATGTGGGACAAATCATCACATAAGAGAAACTAGGAAAAAGATGAAATACCTAGTTAATACACTAGAAAACATTAGAAATACATACTCTAATAGTGTTGGTTGAATTATGTAACTTTAGTTACTAAAAGTGACTTGGAATAGTAGAATATAATAGTTCTATGGCCCCAAAACCCCAAGAGGTTTTCATGTGGCAACATCCTTGGATCCTATGACTATGGGGGCCTTTGATAAATCCAATAGTCTAGGGTCCCTAAGGCCCCAATAAGTCACCACATGGTGATTCCCCAAGAACTTGACAAAATCTAATAACCTATGGCCCTAAGGCCTTGAGAGATGATAACCATGGGGGCTTAAAGTAACCCAATATTATCATGGCATTAAGGCCCCCAGAGGGCACCACATGGTGACGTGATGAGATCCCAAAAAAATATAATAGCTCCATGGCCTTGAGTCCACAAGAGATCACCATGTGGTGATTTATTAGGAGCTTGGGATAATGGGGGACTTTAGGTAAGCCAATAGTCAAAAGTGTCGAGGCCCTGAGAGGTCACCACATGGTGACATCTCAAGAAACCAAAACCATGGAAACTTTGGGTAAGACAATAGGCCGTAGAATCGAGGCCTCAAGAGGTAGCCACATGGAAACATCCTAGGAGCCTTATACCAATGGGACTTTGGGTAAGCCAATATTACCACAACCCCAAGGCCCTAAGAGGTCAACACATGGTTATGTCTCACAAGTATAGGACCACACGAGATTTTAGGTAATCCAATATTCTTGTGTTCATAAGGCCCCAAGAGGTCCCATGTGGTGATGTCTCAAGAACTTAGCAAAACCAGATAGTCATATGTCCCTGAGGCCCTAAGAGGTCTCTATGTGGTGATGTCCTAGGAGCCTATGACCACAAGGTATATTGGGTAAGCCAATAGTCCTATGGTCATAAAACCCTTAGAGGTCACCACATGGAGGCATCTTAAGATCTTGACACCATGAGGGACTTTGGGTAAGTCAATAGTCTTATGGCCCTGAGGTCCCAAGAGATCTCTATGTGGAGACATCCCAATGGCCTAGTAAAATATAATAATTACATGGGCTCGACACCCTAAGAGGTCATCATGTGAAGACATCCTAAGAGCCTGGGACTATGGTGGACTTTGGGTAAGCCAATAATCTCATGGCCTTGAGGTCCCTATAGGTCACCATATGGCAACATCTCTAGAACGTTACAAAATCTAATAGTCTCTAGGCCCCAAGAGGTCACCACATTGAGACTTCTTAGGATACTAAGACCATGGGGGACTCTGGTTAATCCAATAGTCCTATGGCCATGATGACATAATTATAGGCTGGTGGAATGGGTTTGGGAGTTGTATGGATAGGGGAAGCTTCTAGATGTGGATAAGAAAAATTGTGTGGGAATTTTAGTGTGAAGGAAATTGGACAACTAATGTTGGTGTGCTTGTTGTGTACTCATCTATACCCAAAGATAAGACCCATAATGAAAGAGGTGATAATAATATTATAATTAGAAGCTAAATTACCTTACATTCCATTAGATTTATCTGTTCTTATATATAGCTAGCTTTATCATTTTGATCTCACATTATCATCAACGTCAATGACATGGAAATCCTTTGTCATAAGAAAAGTTTCTTCATCATCAAGCACATTGGCATTGAATGAGTCAATGTACTCATCTTCTATGGCTTCAACTAGCTCAAAAAAATGTCAAAGCCACATTTATTTTCCACAGGGCTTCCTTAGGATAAGGGGTCTACTAGCTAGAATGGTACCAATGGTTGATAATCTAATTTAATGCCTTTACACTACTAAAAGGTGATTTTATAGTATTCAATATTTTGTAATAATATTTAGTATGTATAGTTAATGTGGAAACTATTTAAAATAAGGGTTACTAGTTGTCTGGCAGTTAGTCCATTCTTTTATGTTAAATAATATATTATATTTTATTTTTATTATTAAATCAAAGTAATAACATGAAATAGGTAAAAATATTTGTTAATAGTTAGTGTGACAAAATCCCAGTGTTGAAAAAAATATATGATAAATGAAAAAATAACTTTAACATAACCAAATACAAGATGTGAGTGATAGTAGAATTGGGTATCGATCTAGAAGATGTTTTATAAGTCACAAAGAATCATAAATTTAAGAAAATATATTTTGTCCTATATAATGAGTGTTGTTTTACCAAACAAAACTAGAAAATCAATTCACCTTTGAGAGTGTGCTCCTAGTTGTGCCACAATAGAATCTTCAAAACAGTGAAAGAATATCCAAAAAAGAAGGTAATCGTTAGCAAAAATAAAATTATCAAATATGAAAAATAGTTTAACTTGTTGTCAGCTATGAACCAATATAATTATAATGTGATGGAAATATTTGGTAATAAAAATAAAATATATTATAATTATGAGATTTTAGTCCTTGAGTAGTAATATATATAATTAGACACTGTTGATAAAGAAAAAAGTTTTGAAGTTTAGCCCAGATTCACAAATGCCATTTACATTTGTAAAAGAAATAAAACATTGCATATCTATGAGAAGGAAGTTCTATGTAGGCATCACTATTAGAATTCATTTGTCTTGTCCTTGTAGGCAAGGGAGTTATTTATTCCTAAAAGTATTATATGTGAGTCCTTGATAGGTATAAGAAATGTTTATCTACACAATGAGATAAAATGATTAGAAATTAATTAGTGGTGTGAAGTTTTAAATCTGGAAAAAGAAAGAAAAAATTTAAAAGTAGATTATATACCTTAATTTTTGTTCAATACCTCAACATTTGGAATGATGTTTTGTTTATCAAGAGTAAATTTTTTTTAATTGAAAATCCTCTTAATAAATAGATAGTGCTTAGCTTATTTGTGAGATAATCGTCATGTGTATTTTATGTGACTATAGGCATAATTTTTTTCAATAGTGACTCTGAAAGAATGCATTGTATATTAGTATTTTGGACAATTTTTAGATCAAAAATCAAGAAATGGAAATATGCATATAGAGTTTCTTGATGGAATGAAGGATAATTGAATGTTGTGGCATGGGTAGGTTGTGTTGGTTAAATTATGGAACTATAGTTGTTGCTAGTGAGTTAGAATGGTAAAATCTATGAGTCATATGGCCATGACACCTCAAGCAGTTACCACATGGTGATGTCCTTAGAGCCCAAGACCACATGGGACTTCAGGAAAGCCAATAGTCCTATGGAACCAAGGCCATGAGGTTTTGACACATGTTGATGTCCTAAGATCCAAACAAAATATAATAGTCATGTGTCCCCAAGACCCCAAGAGGTAACCACATGGTGACATCATGGAATCCCAAGACCACAAGTAGGGGGGCTTCAATTAATCCAAAATTACCATGGCCTCAATTCCTTATGAGGTCACCATGTGGTGATGTTATGAGATCCTGGTAAAATATAATAGTCCTGTGGGTCCAAGGCCAAGAGAGATCATGACATGTCAATGTCTTGGGAGCCCGAGACCATGGGGGACATCAAGTAAGCTAATAGTCCTAAGAGGTCATAATGTGGTGATGTTTAGAGAGCCCAACACCATGGGGGAATTCATGAAAGCCAATAGTCCTATGGCCTAAAGGCCCTAAGAGGTCACCACATGGTGACATCTTAGGACCCCAAGACCATGGGGGACTTTGGGTAAGCCAATAGTCACATGGCCCTTGAGGCCTCGAGAAGTGACCATGTGGTGATTTCCTATGAGTCCATGACCATGGGGGATTTTGGGTAATCTAATATTCCCATAACCTTAAGTCCCTAAGAGGTCATCATGTGGTGATGTCTTAGGATCCTAAAAAAATAGAATAGTCCCATGGTTTTGAGGCCCATTAAAGTCACCATGTAGTGACCTCTAAGAACCTAAGACAATAAGGGAATTTAGGTAATATAATATTACCATGGACACAAGGATCCAATAGGTTACCCCATGGTAATTTCCTGAGATCCCAACACCATAAGAGTCTTTGGGTAAGCCAATAATCCTATGGCCTCAAGGTCACAACACTATCAGGGACTTTGGGTAAGCCAATAGTCATGTGGCCCTAAGGTTTCAAGAGATCACTATGTGGAGACATCCTAGTATCCCAATAAAATATAATAGTGATGTGGACATGATTCCCCAAGAGATCATCACATGATAATGTCTTAAAAGACTAGGACCATGGGGGACATTGGGTAAGCCAATAGTCCCATGGCCCTAAGGCCCCTAGAGGTCACTTTTTGGAATAAAAATAACTAGGGGGTTTTAATTAGTCTTAAAAATATTTATAAATTTACTTTATCATTCATGAACTATCATAACAATATAGTGAACTAGAAACACAGTAAGATCCATGATCATGAGACAAGATCATAACACAGAAAACACTTATTTGAGTAGGAAACCCTCAAGATGAAGAAACCCACTAATGATAAAAATGAAATAATATCCTATAATTCAAACATCAATAGTTATTAAAGCACCAAATTTACATGGATCACTAACCCCAACTAGCCAAGCACCAATTTGACTAGGCTTTAGCAAGCACCCACTTGAAAGGAGGCATGAACCCCCTAGATGACTTGACACCAACTCAACCATATAAAGCATTTGATCATATTCATAACCTTTGTTACTCATACAATATATGGTTATCTCATTATTCAGCTCTTCACATACTTCTATCCTTCTCAAACTGGTATCTAGCCTTCTTCGCTTAATTAGGTGTCTTCAAGACATATTAGGTCATTTGACCTTGATAGTCATATATAGTACCCTTGTTATATATTCATGATATTTTTGATGAACCCTAATGATTTTATATAATACCTCATTTATCTCTTCAAAATTATATATCTTTTGTCTTCAACTCTCATACACATTAACTCACCAATTAGGCCTTGTTTTTATACTAGGCTCTTACTCATACACCTCTTTGTTAGAGATACACACTTTAACACTTATATTTTAAATAAAATATGTCTTAGGTGATGCCATAGACATTAATACAACATTAAATTAGGCCATTCATATCATATATGACCAAAACCCTTTTCTTGGCATTAATGAGACCTAATTCAATTAGGCCTTCATTAACACACATTACCCTTTGAACTCCTTGGAACAATTTGAAAATTATCATATGGTAGGAACATATAATATGTCACTAAAATATACATTATAAAACTTCAATTTAGGTCCACAAAACCTTTTAGGTCCAACCACTACTTGAACCTCTTCTCAAAACACTATTCATAATAGTTCTGTGCATACCCAAAAAATATGTATTGAACCATTGAAGGAAATACACAGATTTAAAAAATTACCATTGAAAAAAATCACAAAAATAAAATAAACATGACCTTATTACCATAAACATGTGTTTTATACTTCACAATATACATCAAAAGTACTCAACCCCTTTTCTGCAACAAACACACATAGAACTACCAATTAGCCTACAAACATAGTCATAGAAACTTGAACTTATGACACATGAAAGAGAATGATCATGAACTTAAAATGAATTATTATGATAAAAAAATATCACTATAACAACATCTAGTAATTATATCACAATATTTAATAGCAATATTGGTCTTGTAAACCAATCTCATGACCTCATTGTGCATAGATTTCATTGAGCTAGACAAGTCAACTTGAGAGAGAATTTTTACTATATACAATAATCTCCAAATATTCTATCCAATATGAAAATGTATTACAGGGCTTGAAAAAATATCCATGCACTTGGATTCATCCATAATCCATGATAACACATCCATAATCACCTTCTCACTTCTTGGTTTTCTCACTATTTTCACCATTAGGCCTTTTAGCAATAGGTCAACTTGAATGACTAGTTTAGAACACCTGAGAGATATAAATTGATAAAAAAACAACCATGTACATCACATACATGTATCAATATTTATCCTTCATTCATTTAGAAACATTGACTTTCTCAACTCTGAGAACTACAATAAATCTTAAAAAATCAAGACCTTTCACGTAGGTTTCACTCACTCACTTTGAAAACCAATCACACCTGGATATTCCTAAGAGATTTTAATTAATTATATAATATATAAAATAGATAAAATAGTCTATTATGAGCACTTTAGAATAATCTCTTTCACATCGGGTCATTATTAGGGTTTTAGAGAGGATTAACATTATTTTGGTGTTAACTATTATTCATAAAGGTTTCCCCTCATTTCAAAAAATAATGCCTAGATATCTTAGTTAGGAACCTTTCCCATCTCTCTTCAATATCTTAGGTTCTCATGTAGAGGTTACACATGTCAATGTGTACTTGAAATTCCTTCTCAAGTTGAGAACTCTTCGTTTTGTTCAATCGAGAAACTACAAAACCACATTTCATGCCTTTTATTGAAAATCTTAACCTTAAACTTGGTAAATACACCTAGGAAAATCTAGAACACAATTGGAAATTCTCAAATTCTCATTCTTATCCTGAAATATGAATCATATACCTCATTTGGCCACTATCTCTCTCTTTGCTTGCTTGGACCTTAACCTATAAACCACACTAGGCCTTGAAACTAACCTTCAAGCCTCTTTTCATATACTCTCCATCTCACTTAAAATATCACACAACATATCACATGTTCAAATAATGTCAAACATACTTTATATGCCTTGACAACATATCATGATGCCTCAATTTGCTAAGCAGGGTCTAGAGGTAGTCTAGTTGCCTACCAGGCTTGTAGGTCCCACCCCTGTAGGTTCACTGTAAAAGTATCATGAGTGATCTACTGCCTCATATGCATCATAAAAAACATCATACATATTATTATACCTCTATGCATCTATCTCACTAGGTCATCATGCTCAAACCTTTTCATTGGGTCTTTACAAGTTATGACTAGTTTAATGATTAGGCTTCTCAAGCATTTAGACCTTGAAAATTGATCTTTGAAACACTTCTTGATACTCTTATAAATTGATTCTAAGTCTAACATGATCCTTATATAGTGTCCTAACTCTCAATGATTATATAAAATAAGAACATTCTTCAATGACCTCATAAACACTTTCTTAAGAACCTTTGACATCAATAATAACATCAATGCTGAATTTCAACAATAGAAAAAATGCTAAAAAATATCCCCATTTGTCATTGATGGAAAAAAATATTGTATTATGATTATTATCTCACTATTCTTGTCTTTTCTCCCCCTTTGATATAAATGATAAAGTTATGTTTTCAACTCCTTAGATCACACTCCTTGCAACCAAAATACTTAACATACAAGAATTATGAGTTTATGAGACATAAAATTAACATGATCCCCCTATCTCCATGCATATCTTCCTAGAATAATTCACCTATTCTTGGATCTAATGATCATGTCTATGTCCCTCTAAGTACTTGACTTTTTTTAAGATTGCTAGTGATAGAAATTAAACCTAATTCCTATCTTAGGTGTTCAGAAGTTACCTTTGGAAGTGATTTGGTCAAGATGTTTGAAATCTAATCCTTATAGAAACTTATTCAATTTTGACACTTTTTTCACTTACCTTCTCTCTTATAAAATGATAATGTGTTTTGTCCTTTAGTTCATGGTAGGGTTGTTTGAGATGCTTATAGTACTTGTATTGTCATAATAAATAGGGATATGACCATCATACTCTACCTTCTAGTCTTTTAGTGTCTATCTCATCTATAGGACCTGAGTATAACATGAAGTTTATACAATGCACTTTGGCTCACAATTAGAAAAATATATCGATGGTTTCTTTTTGGTTATCCATGAAATAAGTCACCCACCTAGGAAGAATGATCCTCCACTAGTACCTTTGCCATAATTTATACTTCTTGGCCAATTTGCATCTATGTAGGATGTCAAATTTAAATACTTTCATCTTAGATTCCACAATACATACTCCATATTCCCCTTGAGATACTTGAGTATCCTTTTGAATGCTTACACATGATTCTCACATGGATCTACTTGAAACCTTCCCACTAGTCCTATTGCTTGCATGATTTCAGACCTAGAGGTAGTGGTGTACAACAAACTTCTAATAATTAACCTATATGATATCTAATTTACCTTTGAAGAATCATCTTCCATTCTCAACTTACATCATGTGATCATGGGTATACTAGCTGCCTTACAATCCTCCATCTCAAAGTTCTTCAACATCTTTCTTATGTACTTATCTTGTGGGATGAATATACCTTTTTTATATTGAATGATTTGTAATCTAATAAAAAATGATGGTTCTCCTAGCATGAAAATCTCAAACTCCTTCTTCATCACCTATTCAAAGGCCTTTGTCATGTTCTCATTATTTCCACCAAATATGATTGCATACACATAGACAACTTCTATGATCTAATGGTCATCTTATTTCCTGATGTATGGATTAATATCTACAACTCCTCTTTTGAATCTTTGATATAATAGATACATTTTCAAGATAGAATACCAACCTCTAGAAGCTTGTCTTAAACCATAAAGAGGCTTTTTCAATTTGAAAATATAGTCTTTATCATCTGATATTGAGAACCCTTTAATTTTCTCAATGTACATTTGTTATTCTAAATTCCCATTCAAAAAGGTAGATTTGATTCCATCTTGTATACCTTGAATCGTTTGAATCCTACATAAACTAAAAATAATCTGATGGCCTCCAATTTTTCTATTGGTGCAAAGGTCTCCTCAAAGTCTACCCCTTTAACTTATGCATATCTATTACATACCAATCTATCCTTATTCCTAGTGAATTTTCCATCTTCATTCAACTTGTTTCTAAATACCCATTTATGCTAATGAATTTCTTATCTTTTGGCTTAAGAACTAGTTCCCAACTCTCATTATTCTCTATTTGACCTAACTCTTCATTTATAGCACCTAACCAAACATTTTATTTTCTTGCTTCTATAAGAATCTTAGGTTCAATTTTGGATAATAGATAAACATTATCTTACTTTACATTACTTACCAATCTTCTCCTTGTTTGCATACCTACATTATTATTACCAATGATTTGAGATTTGGGGTAATCTCTTTGAATTTGTGTTGAGGGTCTTTTTGAGTCACGTCTCTCTCCAACTTTTTGTTCTTCCTCATCAACCTCTATAATCTCCTCTTCATTATTTAAGTCCAAATTATCTAAAGTGTTCCTTGATTTTGAGTGAGATTTCCTTGTCTCATTAATCTTCACATTGGTACTTTCCACTATATTTTGTAGTCTCTTGTTATAACATCTATAGGATAAGCTCATTGATGAGTATCTTAAGAGTATTCCTTCATAAAATATGTAATCAAACATACCTAAGTATTCATCATCTCTTTTGATGAAACATTTGCTCCCAAACACTCTAAAGTGCTCTACATTTGCAGATCTTCCCTTCCATATTTCATCAAGAGTCTTTTTGCCATTAGTCCTTACCTGTCCTCTATTAAAAATGTATACAATAGTTTTCATTGTCTCTCTCCAATATCCATTAGCTAATATAGACTCATTTAACATAGTTCTAGACATATCTTTAACTTTCCTATTCTTCCTTTCCAATACCCCATTCTTCTGAGGTGTCCTAGTTGTTGAGAATTGTCTCCTTATTACATGAACCTCACAAAAGTCTTCAAACTCATTGGAACAAAAATATCTTACTCTATCAGATATTAATAAATTGATCTTCCCATTATTATCATTCTCAACAAGATCTATGAATGCCTTGAAATTGTTAAGATCTTATAATTTATCTTTTAATAATGCAACCCAATCCTTATGTAATCTTCAGTGAGTAACATGAAGTATCTATCTCTTTGAATGCTTTGGATTCTTGTAGACCCATAGAGATAAGTGTGGATTAACTCCAAGGTATTATAGTATAGTAATCCTTTGATTTGAAACTTCTTCTAGTTTGGTTACCATGTTGACATACCTTATAAAGAATGTAAGTTTTTTGATGATCTTAGGCATGTTCTTCATAGAATTATTAGTGCTAATTCGGACTAGGTTGTCAAATTTTATGTGACCTAGCCTTCTTTGTCATATCCAACTTTCATAAATATTTATCATGAAACTTATCTACTTCTTTATCTCATTAAATACATATAAGTTGTTCATAGTCCTCTTAGCATTGGCAATTCGCCTTCCTAATTTGGCTCTCCTTATCTCACACCCTTTGTTATGAAAGGTTAGTGTGTGTCCTTGATTTAAAATTAGACTCACACTAAGTAGGTTAATTTTAAAACCTTCCACATAAAACACATTTTGTGTCTTTGTCTTTCCACTATCCAAACTCAAGACACACATCCCAACTATATTGGTAGTTGTGTTATATCCAAACCACACTGTTCCTGAAACATTCTTATTTAATGAGATGAAATTTTTCATGTCTCCTATAATGTGGATTGAGAAACCACTACACACACACACACACACACACACACACACACACACACACACACACACACACACACACACACACACACACACACACACACACACACACACACACACACACACACACACACACAGACACACACAGACATACACACACACACACACACACACACTATTTTGTGCCTTAATATTCAAAGTGAAAGGTAGTCTGAGCTAGCATAGATTCCTTTTTGGTCTTGTATTCCTTGATAGATAGTCCATCTTATTTCTTGAGCTCAATTTGATCCATCCTAGCTTGATTTGGCTTTCATACCAATGCTGGATCTTTCTTATGCATTCTAGGAGATGCATATGTCTTGTTGAATCTTGTCAACCTTTTAACTCTATTATATAAGAATCATGTGATGTGTCCTATATCTACAAATGTATCAAAAAACTTTTCTATACTTATCGTGGTTCCATGATGATTTATCTTTAATAGAATTGGGTTGCTTGATTGATCTTTTTAGGTTAGTAATCTTAACTTGTTCTAAATTATCATGTTCTCTCTTAAACGTGTTCAAATTTTCTATGAGTTGTTCATGGTTAACCTTCAAGTTATCTATCTCTATCTTTAACTGGTCGTACTCAACTTCATTTGATTTATACTTTATGTTTACATCTTCTAACTAACTCTTGAGACATTTTATAGTCTTCTGTTAATGTTTCAAATCATCAATGGTATTAATGAGCTCAGATTCAAGGTCTAAAACAACTTATCCTTCTTCACTATCATAGGAGAATTTTTCATCATATATGTTGTCTTCTTCTTGTTGATCACAAGACATTCTTGTGCTTCTTACGATCACCTTAAAGCTATTAGACTTCCATTAAAGGACCAAGATCTAATACAAATTTATGGAATCATAATGACTTAGAGTGGGGGTGGGTAAATTAGTCTTAATTTTTTTTGTAAATTTACTTTCTTATTCATGAACTATCAAAACAATATAGTGAACAACCAACACATTAAACACCATGATCATGAGACAAGAACATAAGACATAAAACACTTATTTGAGTGGTATATCCTTGATGGGAAAAAACATATTGATGATGAAAATTTAATACTATAGTATAAGTCAAACGTCAATATTTAGTGAATCACCAACTTCACTTAGAGCACCAATCCCAACTAGCCAAACATCAACTTGACTAGGCTTTAGTAAGAACCCACTTGTAAAGAGATACCAACCCCATAGATGACTCAAATCCAACTAAGAAACCTCAAACATTTGATTACCTTCAAAACCATTTTTTTCTCATACAACATATTATGTTCTCCTTCTTCATATCTTCACACACTATTGTCCTTCTCAAACTAGTCTCTAGCCTTCTTTACTCAATTAGGTCTCTTCAACATAGATTAGGTCATTCGACCTTGATAGTCATCAAAAGTACCCCTATTATATATTAATTAAAGTTTATATACACCTTGATGATTATTTATAAGATCTCCTGTAGCTCTTAAAAATAATAAATCTTTTTCTTAAACACTCATACATGTTAACTCATCAATTAGGCCTATTAGGCCTTGTTCTTATACTAGGCTCTTGCTCATACACCTATTGGCTAGCCATACACACTTTCCCACTTATATTTAAAAAAAAAGGGGACTAAGGTCATGCCAAAAACAATAAATAAACATTAAAATAGGTTGGTAATATCATGTAGGACCCAAAACCCCCTTTTTTTGGCTTAATGAGACCTAGTTTAATTATGCCTTTATTAGCACATGTCACCCTTTGAACTCCTTTGATCGCTATAAACCATCTAAAATTTAAGTAAAATATAATATTTAACTCAAATATACCTTATAAAACTTAACTTTAGGTTCAAAATATTTTTTATGTTCAACCATTTCTTGAACTCCTTATCAAAACATTGTTCACAATAGGTTTGCACATACCCAAAAAATCTGCCTTGAACAACTGAAGTAAAAAGATAAATTTTACAAACAACCATAGAAATATATCAAACACATATAAGATAAATTACCTTAGGATAAACACCTTGTGTTTTATACTTCGTAATATAGGGAAAAAAAACTAAAGTCCTTCTCTGCAAAGAGCCCACTTAGAACTGCTAGCTGGCCTCAAACCACAATCATGGAAACATGAACTTATGATACATGAAAGATCAGAATCAATAGATTAAAATGTATGAATTTTATATTAAAACATATTTATAATAACATAAAATAATTATAACTTAATATCTAATGTCAATATTGGTCTTGTAGACCAATCTCATGACCTCATTGTACACATACCTCACTAGGCTATACAAGTCAACTTGATAGCAACTTTTTGCTATATAAAATGATGCGAAAATATTGTATAAAATATTAAAATGTATTAAATTTATTTAAAAACATCTCCATGTACTTGGATTCATCCCTAATATAGGATAACACATCCCTAATCACCTTCTCACTTTTGCTTGGTTTTCTTATTGTTTGCACCATTAGACCTGCTAGTGATAGGTCAAATTATATGACAAATTTAACACTTGATAAATATAAAATAATAATAAACCACCATGGAATTAAAATAAAAGTCTCAATATTTGTCCTCCATCCATTGAACAACTTTTACTTGGTTAATTCTGAGAAATAAAATAAATCTTTGAGAAGCAAGGCCTTTCCTGTAGGGTCTAGTCACTCACATAACAAACCAATCACACATGGAGATGACTTAGATATTTTAATTAATTATCCAATATCTAAAAAATCCAAACCAATCTATTTTTATCACTTTAAAAAATATCTTTCACATCGGGTCATTATTAGGGTTTTAGAGATGGTTAAAATTATTTTTGGTCTTAGTGATTGTTCATAAAGGATTTACCCTCATTTAAAAAAAAATTTCCTAGAGATATTATATATGAATCTTCCCCATATCTTATCAATATATAAAATTCCCATGTAGAGGTTACGCATTCTAATGAACACTTGAAAGTCCTTCTTGGGTTGAGATCCCTTAATTATGTGTACTTGAAAAACCTCAAAAACACCTTTCATGATTTTTATTGAAATATTTGACCTCAAAAATGGTAAAATAACCTAATAAAAACTACCAAAACACTAAAAATTCACACATTCTCATTCTTATCTTGAAATATGAATCTCATAACTTATTTGGCCACCATCTATCTCTTTGTTTGCTTGGACCTTGACCTACAAACCACATTATCTGTTGAAACTAACCTTAAAGCCTCTTTTCATACACTTTCCACCTCACTTCCATGCTCAAAAATCATATCACATAATCTAAAATTATCAAACATCCTTCATATGCCTTGACAAGAGACCATGTTGCCTCAATTTCCCAAGTAGGGTCTAGAGATGGTCTAGTTGCATACTAGGTTTTTAGGTCCTACCCTTGTAGGTTTAGTTTGTGACTCTCATGAGGGATAAAATGCCTCATATAGATGCTCAAATAACATCATATATCCTATTATGCCTATGTGTATCCATTTGACTAGGCCATCATACTCAAACCTTCTCACTAAATCTTTACAAGTTATGACTAGTGTCATAACTAGGCTTCTCCAGAATTTAAAGTTTGACAGCTGATCTTTGAAAAACTTCTTGATTATCTTATACCTTGATCATAATTATTACATGCTTCTTAGACAGTGTCATACCTCTCAATGATGCTATCAAACAATAACATTCTTCAATGACCTTATGAAAACCTTTATTAAAAACCTTTGACATCAAAGACATCATCAATTCTAAATTTTAATAATAATAATAATAATGATAAAAAATATCCACCTTTGTCATTGATATCAAATAATATTGTATGATTATCATTATTATCTCCCTATTTTATTCTTTTCTCCCCCTTTGACATAAATGACAAAGTGATGTCTACAACTCTTTATATCACACTCCATGCAACCAAAATACTCAACACATATGACTTATGAGTTAATGAGACATAACATAAACTTTCTCACCCTAGAGGTTATGCATGCCAATGAACACTTGAAAGTCCATCTCGGGTTGAGATCCCTTCATTATGTGTACTTTAGAAACCTCTAAAACACTTTTCATGATTTTTATTGAAATATTTCACCTCAAAAATAGTAAAAAAACCTAAGAAAACCTACCAAAACATTAAAAATTCACATATTCTCATTCTTATCTTGAAATATGAATCTCATAACTTATTTGGCCACCATCTATCTCTTTGTTTGCTTGGACCTTGACATACAAACCACATTAGGTGTTGAAACTAACCTTCAAGCCACTTTTCATAAACTTTCAACCTCACTTCCATGCTCAAACACCATATAAAATACTATAAAAATTTCAAACATTCTTCATATGCTTTGACAAGAGACCATGTTGCCTCAATTTCCCAAGTAGGGTCTAGAGATGGTCTAATTACATACTAGGTTTGTAGGTGCTAACCTTGTAGGTTTAGTTTTTGACTCTCATGAGGGACCAAATGTTTCATATGGATGCTAAAATAACATCATATAACTTTATATTCCTATGTGCATCCATTTGACTAGGCCATCTTAGTCAAACCTTCTCACTAGGTCTTTACAAGTTATGACTAGTGTCATAACTAGGCTTCTCAAGAATTTGAAGTTTGACAGCTGATCTTTGAAAAAATTATTGATTATATTATATCTTGATAATAAATATTATATGATTATTAGATAGTGTCATACCTCTCAATGATGCTATCAAACAATAACATTCTTCAATGACCTTATGAACACCTTTATTAAGAACCTTTGACATCAATGACAACATCAATGCCAAATTTCAACAACAATAATAATGCTCAACAATCTCCACCTTTGTCATTGATATCAAAGAATATTGTATGATGATCGCTATTATCCCCTTATTTTATTCTTTTATCCCCCTTTGACATAAACGACAAAGTGATTTATACAACTCTTTATATCACACTCCTTGTAACCAAAATACTCAACACATAGGACTTATGAGTTAATGAGACATAACACAAACATTCTCACCCTATCCCCATGCCTACCTTCTTGGAACAACTCACATATTCTTGGAGCTAATTATCATGAATATATCCCCCTATTTACTTGGCTTTTTAAATGATTATTAGGGTTAGGAATTACACCCAATTCTTGTCTTAGGTATTCAAAAGTTACCTTTGGAAGTGGTTTGGTCGAGATGTTTGTAATATGATCTTGTGTATAGACATATTAAAGTTTGACACTTTTTTCACTAACCTTATCTCTTAGAAAATTATACCTAATGGGAATGAGTTTGGTACTTGAGTACATGACATGGTTTTTTGAGATGCTTATAGCACTTGTATTATCACAATAGATAGGGGTAGGACCATCATACTCTACATTGTAGTCTTTTATGCTCTATTTCATCCATAAGACCTGAGTGTGATATGAATTTTTTTAAATATACTTAGCCTCAAAAGTGGACAAATCTATTGATGGTTTTTTTTTCTTATCCATGAAACTAGGCACCCACCTATGAAGAAGGCTCTTCCATTAGTACTCTTCCTATCATATACACTTCCTTCCAAATCTAAATATATGTAGGGTGTCAAATTGAACTCATTTATTATTAAATTCCATAATCCATACTCCATATTCCCCTTGAGATACTTGAGTATCATTTTGACTTCTTGTAGATGATTCTCCTTTGGATCTACTTGAAACCTTTTGATAAGTCCTACTATTTACATGATGTTAGGTACAGAGGTAGTGGTGTATAATAAATTAACAATCATTTACCTATATGACATCTGATTGACCTTTAAATACTCATATACCTTGATCAACTTACATCATGTGATCATGGGTGTAATAACTGCCTTGCAATCCTCCATCTCAAACTTCGTCAACTTCTTTCTAATGGACTTGAATTATGAGATGAATATGATTTTTTTAGATTGAGTGATTTATAACCTAAGATTGAATTATAATTATCCTAAAATTAACATCTCAAACTCTTTCTTCATCACCTTTATAAAGGCCTTTGTCATGTTCTCATTGTTTCCACCAAAGATGATGTCATCCACATAGATAACTACTATCAGCTGAATGTCATCTTCTATATTGATGTATAGATTAATGTTTATAACTCTTATTTTGAATCCTCAATCTTATATATACTTGTCAAACCTAGCATACCAAGCTTTAGGATCTTATTTTAGACCATAAAGAGCCTTTTTCAATATGAAAACATTGTCTTTATCATGTAATAGTGATATCCATTTAGGTTTATCATTGTACACTTCTTCAAAATTCCCACTCAAAAAGGAATATTTGACATCCATCTTGTATACCTTGAATCCTTTGAATCCTTCATAAGATAGAAATAATCTAATGGCCTCCAATCTTGATACTGGTGTAAAGGTCTCCTCAAATTCTACCCCTTGAAATTGTGCTTATCTCTTTAATACAATTTTATCCTTATTATTTGTGACTTCTTCATCTTCATTCAACTTGTTTCTAAACAACCATTTTGTGCTAGTGACATTCTTATCTTTATATCTAAGAACTAGTTCCCAAGTCTCATTCTTCTCTATGTGGTCTAACTCCTCATTCATAGTACCTATCCAAAATTTGTCTTTGATTTATTATATAAGACTTTTAATTTTAATTTTGGATAGTAGATAAACATTCTCTTAATTTACATTACTTACCAATCTTTTCTTTATTTTCATACCTGCATTCTTGTTGCCAATGATTTGAGATTCTAGGTGATATTTTTGAATCTATCTTAAGGGTCCTTTTGAGTCATGTCTTTATTCAACTTATTATTATTCCTCATCAACCTATATAGTCTCTTGTTCATTATTTAAGTATAAATTATCTAAAGTGTTCTTTGACTGTGAGTGAGATTTCCTTGTCTCATCAATCTTCACATTGGTACTTTCCATTATCTTTTGTAGTCTATTGTTATAAATACTATAGACTAAGATCATTGATGAGTATCCTAAGAATATGACTTAATCAGATCTAGAATCAAACTTACCCAAGTCTTCATCATCTCTTTTGATGAAACATTTGCTCCTAAACAATATTGTGTTTTACGTTGGCAAGTCTACCCTTACATAGTTCATAAGGAGTATTGTTTCCATTAGTCTTTATCTATCTTCTATTAAAAATTTAGATAATAGTGATTAATTTCTCTCTCCAATATCTATAAGATAATATAGACTCATTTAACATAATCCTAGCCATCTCTTGAACTGTCATATTCTTACTTTCCACTAGCCTAGTTTACTGAGGTGTCTTAGTTGTTGAGAATTATCTCCTCAGTACATGAACCTCACAGAAGTCATCAAACTTATTTGACCAAAAATCTCCTCCTATATCATATCTTAATTACTTGATATTACTATTCTTCTCATTCCATCAAGAGCCTTTAATTCCTATAACTTGTTAGGATATTCTAATTTCTCTTTCAGGAATACAATCCAAGTCAATTTCATGTAATCATCAATGAGTAACATGATGTAGATATCTCCTTTAATTTTTTGAATTATTGTGAGCCAAGAAATATTAGTGTAGATTAACTCTAAGGGTCCTATAGTAGTATAATCCTTGGACTTAAACCTTCTTCTAGTGTGCTTACCATGTTGACATGCCTTACAAATTATGTTTGTAGGTTTGATGATCTTAGGCACGTTATTCATATAATTCTTAGTGTTAATCCTAACTAGGTTGTCAAAGTTTAAGTGACTTAGCCTTATATGCCATAGCCAAATTTCATATATATTTTTCATGAAAAATATCTCCTTCTTGATCTAATTCAATACATATAAGTTGTTCTCAGTCCTCTTGGAATTAGAAATTAACCTTGTTGATTTGGCTCTCCTTATCTCACACCCTCTGTCATGAAAGGTTAGTGTGCATCCTTGATTACACATTTGAGTCACACTAATTATTTTATATTTTAAACCCTTCACATACAACACATTTTATGTCTTAGTCTTTCCATTATCCAAACTCAAGATACCCTTGCTAAATATATTGGTAGTTATGTATTATCCAAACCTCATTGTTTTTTCAACATTATTATTTAATCAGAGGAACTTATTTATGTCTATTTTTGTGTGAATTGAGAAACTACTATCTATATACCATTTCATTCATTCATCTTAAATGTGAAAGGTAATATGAGCTATCATAAAATCCTCTTTGGTATTTTGTTCCTCCTTGGCAAATAGTCCATCTTGCTTCTTGAGCTCAATATAATCTTTCCTATCTTGTTTTGGATTCTATACCAATGTTTGATACTTATTATTCTTCCTAGGAGCTTCATATGTCTTGTTGAATCTTTTGGACCTGATAATTCTATTGGAACAAAATCTTACAATGTATCCTATATTGTGGCACATGTATCAACCAAAAAATTTATACTTACCATGGTTCCATAATGAATTATCCTTTATATCATTAGATTACATGATTGATCTTTTTAGGTTAGTAATCTTGATTTTTTTTGACTTCTCATGATCTATCTCAAAATTGACCAATTTATCTATGAGTTGTTCAGGCTCAACCTTTGAGGAATCTAGTTCTATCTTCAACTGGTCATACTTAACTTCCTTGATAGTTTTCTAACTGACTCCTAAGATCCTTGATAGTCTTTTGTTGATGTTTAAAATCATCAAGGTCAATTATGATCTCAGCTTCAAGGTATACTTCACCATCTCCTTCTAAATTATCTTAGTAGACTTATTCATCATACATATTGTCTTCTTCTTGTTGATCACAAGACATTCTTGTACTTCTTAGGATCCCCTTCAAGCTATTAGACTTGTATTTAAGGACCAGGCTCTTATACCAATTTTTGGAATCATAATGATTGAGTGGGGGTGAATCATTTTTCAATAATTTTATAACATTACTTTATCATTCATGAACTATCAAAACAATATAGTTAAATAGAAACACATTAAGATCCATGAGCATGAGACAAGAGTATAACACATAAAACACATATTTGAGTGGGAAAAACTCAAGGTAAAGAAAACTCACTGATTATGTAAATGGAATACTTTATTATAACTCAAACATTGATATTTAGTGAAGCACCAAACTCGGTTGGAGAACTAACCCCAACTAACCAAGCACCAACTTAACTAGGCTTTAACAAACACCCACTTGCGAGGAGGAACCAACCTCCTAGATGAATAAACACCAACTAAGCCACCTCCAAAATTTTATCACATTAAGAACCATTTTTTCTCATACAATAGATGATTATCTCCTTATTCAACTCTTAACACACTTCTATCCTTCCCAAACTAGACTCTAGCCTTCTTCACTCAATTAGGTCTCTTCAAGACAGATTAAGTCAGTTGACCTTGATATTCATATACATTACCCCTATTATATATTCATGATAGTTTATATACACCCTGATGATGGTCTATAATACCTCCTTTATCTACTAAAAATTCTATATTTCTTACTTAAACTCTCATACATACAAACTCACCAGTTAGGCCTATTAGGCCTTGTTCTTATATTATGATCGTGGTCATGCATCTATTGGTTTGACATACACACTTTCCCAATTAGATTTTTAAAAAAAAAATCCTTATGTTGTACCAAAAAAATTAACCAAACATTTAAATATGCTGGTCATATCATATAGGACCAAAAACCCTTTTTGGGCATAAAGGAGACCTATTTCAATTAGGCCTTCATTAACACACATTACACTTTGAAATATTTAGAACAATACAAAACTTTTAAAAAGTAAGGAACATGTCATATTTAAATCAAATAGGCCTTATATAAATTAAATTTAGGTCCAAAACACCTTTTATTTCCAACCACTACTTGAACCTCTTCTCAAAACATTGTTCACAATAGGTCTATGCATATCCAAAAAATCTATCTTGAACAACTGAAGCAAAAAAACAAATTTTCCAAATAAACATGTGAAAAAATAATAAATACATAATATAAATTACCTTAGGATCATAACCATGAGTTTTATACTTTATAATATAGGGCAAAATTACTCAAACCCTTCTCTACAAAGAGCCCACTCAAAACCGCTAACTATCCTCAAAACATAATCATGGAAACATGAACTTGTGACACATGAAAGAGCATAACCAATAGATTATAATTAATTAATTTTATCCAAAAACATCCTAAAAATAACTAAATAAATTATATCATAATCTATAATATCAATAGTGGTCTTATAGACCAATGTCATGACCTCACTATACAGAGACCTTACTGAGCTATACAAGTCAACTTGAGAGCAAGCTTTTGATTATAAAATTATCTCCAAATATTATATCCAATATGAAAAATTATTATAGTTATTAATAAAAATATCCATGCACTTGGATGTAACCCTAATCCAAGATAAGACATCCCTAATCACCTTCTCATTTCAGCCTGGTTCTCTCACTATATGCACCATTAGGCCTATTAGTGATAGGTCAACTTGTATAACTAGTTTATCACACTTGAGAGATATAAAATAATTAGAAATGAATATGGACATTAGATATAGGTCTCATTATTTAACCTCCATCCACTTAGCAACTTTAAATTGGTCAACTCTAAGAATTACAATAAATCTATGAAAAGCAAGGCCTTTGTTTTAGGGTCCACTCACTCACTGAAAAAACTAATTGCACCTATAGATTTTTGAGAGAGATGAATTAATAATATAATAAATTAACTATCCAAACTAATACATTATAATCACTTTAGAACAATTTATTTCACATCGAGTCATTATTAGGGTATTACAAAGGGTTAACCCTATTTCTTCTGTTAATAATTATTCATAAAGGATTTACCTTGATTTAAAAAACTAATACATGGAGATCTTATCTACGACCCTTACCTGTCTCTCCTCAAAATATCAATTTCCCATGCAAAGGTTACACATATAATTGTTTTAAATCCCAAAGAGGTCACACATGGATATATCCTAGGATCCCAAGACCACAGGGTACTTTGGGTAAGCCAATAGTCCTATGGCACTGAGGTCCACAAGACTGGGCACTCCTAGAATATTGAAATACCTAAGATTATACCACATGGTAGCATCTGAGGAACCCAAGGGCTTGAAGGGGATGGGGAAATTAAAAAATTGTCAGAGCCCTGAGATACTTCCATGTAGAAACATCCTAGAAACTCAATAGCCCTAATGGGACTAGGAACTTGCATAGGTCCATAATCCACAAGATGATGCCATGTGGAAACATCTAATGCACATAGGGGCCTAGAGGTCCTCATGCAACTAATTTTCTCTTTATTACTCTATGCCCTTGAGATGTCACCATATGGCACAATATCAATGTTCTAAAGACTATAGGATAAGGTCTTGTATTATATTTTAAATATTGTGCCATGTACCACTATCATGACCTTATCCATTTACTATTGATAACAATATAGGGATGTAGAGCCTTTTAAAATATTCTCACCTTGTACCTCTACTATCGATAGCAGTCATAGTCAATATAATCATCTCCTTCCAAATAAATGTGAATGTCTTTTTTAATATATGCATATTAAAATATGTACATCGAATTCATACCCTCTTATGAATCTTTATATGGATAGTGTCATCAATCCACAAATTACTACAATGTGTTCTATTTTATTTAATTATCACCACACAACTACTTTGATTTTTATAGAATATTCCTAAATAAGGCCTAAAGGAATATATCAATATTTATGTCCAAACTTTAGGTAATACTTTATAATATTACTATAATATATATTTCAAGCTCTTTGATTAGTTGATAGATAAGAAGGTAATCGAAAAGTGATTATTATAGTGTCCTGCCTTGATAGGGACAAATAAGGGACATGATTTAGTTTTAGTACTTGATATTAAGAGAAATATATAGAATGATTTTTTTTTAAAACTTTTTATATAGATGTGTAAAAAAATATGGATTGGTGTTATAGCAACCTTGATGCATGATATTGTGATACTTGTCAAAGATCTCAAAATTAGAACATAAATAGAATGACAAAAAATATGTTTCAAAATTAAATGCATGAATTTCAAAGTAATCTAAAAATAAATTTGTTTTCCTATAATTAATTAAAAAACATTACGAGATACTAAAAAAAAATCACTGAAACATATCTACATGAGGCAAGAAGAACTAAAACTACACATCCATACATATATTGAATTATAAACAACCTATATACAATAAATACAAAATTTATTATAACAATTGAATCAAAAATACCTTGTCATGGTCATCAATATCCCAAATAGTGAAGCTAATATTCTTATGTTACACTATTTCTACAGTGATTCTTGCTCATTAAAAGCATAGACAATGTCATTCTGTTATTCATTTACAACAAACATGCATTAATTTTTTAATTTTTTAATTTTGATGCATAATGAATTATTTGACAATGATATAATAACATATAATACAATACGTCATGAAATAATATAATATAAAAATGACAACAATCAAAACATAAATATCTATTTCTAAGGCCAATACATAATTTATTAACATAAGTTACAACTATTCAAAATAATTAAATCATAAAGAATATTTAAAATTCAAAAACAAGGTTATGCAGGTCTTTCTCTCTTACTAATCTAGAAAGTGAACCCCAAATCATCTACAATTATGAATATAAATTAGCTCTCGATAAAAAAATTATTCTTTGGGGTGATTTATTTCATGCGGGATAATTTCACCACACCCGTACAATCACTAAAATTAACCTATAAATCATGATTATATTACTCTTATAGACCTTAAATGGTTGTTTAGACTATTTTCATTGCACACTATACATGTGGATTCATTGATATCAAATGCAAAGTAGTAGGATTTCACATTAGGAAGGATAAATAATTAGAGGGATAGCCATGAAGAGATGTTCCAAACAACCATAAACATAGTTGAATGCCTTTGAATACTTATTAATATAATATATTTAATTTTCAAGGATAGATATAGAGGGAGAAGGTTTTGCATCTTTTTTGATTACAGAGATGACACAAGTCAAAAAATAGAGAACTTGACATCCACACATGTAAAACCAATGCATGTGAGCTTCATGTTAGTGTAGTTAGGAATTTTATAAGAGGAATTAAATAGGTATTACTAATAGTTGGGATGGTGGTACTGATCTCTCATAGCTTGATCTTCTATAAAATAGTAGTCTTGCTAACTATGTCAAGCCCCACCATGAGAATGTGCATCTCTTTGGAAAAAAATTAATGAAAAATATTGGTAAATTTCAAACCCATTTGAATAGCTACCAAGAAATCATAATGATCACTAAGGATGATAATTTATTTAAAAATCCCAGCATCTAAGTATTGAAAAAATAAATAGTTTTTATAATTTATACTTGTAGATCAACATAAGTAAAAAATCATAGATTAAAAATGAATCCTAGAATGTTTGAAGGGTGAAAAGGAAATGATTTTCATAATCTGAATATTTAATTGAAACCCTCTTAACATGATTTAAAACTATGGAAACTTAATCTAAAAACCTAAAGAATTAATTTTTTATAGGTAATATGCTCAAGTGGCCATAGGATAAAGGTGATGGAATATTGCAGCACATGCTTAGATATTCACGGATATATTTTTGTCATATTCTAGAAACTGTGTCATGTAATATTTTGATTACTTCAAAACATGAAGCCATAGATTCTAGATGCATATTTATATAAGAAATAAAGATAGTTGGAAACCTAATCTCTAATGGGAGACAAACTATTCTTCAATTTCTTTAGAAAAAATGGCTAGGTAAATTTACAAATCCTCATGTTGACTAAATTTAACCCTAGGTCAAATTTAATCAAACCACCTTGCATATTCAAACTTGTCATAAGGTATCCTAGGTTTGAATTAGTCACATGGTCATTAATGAGGTCATACAACATGTTCTAACATTGTCATAAATTTTGGTCATATTCTAGAAACCATGTCATGCAATATTTGATTACTTCAAAACATGAAGCCATAGATTCTAGATCCATATTCATATAAAAAATATGGAGATTTAAAAACATCATCTCTAATGGGAGATAAAATATTCTTTAATTTCTTTAAAAAAATGTCTAGGTAGATTTACAAGCCCTCCTATTAAATAAATTTAACCATCAATCAAATTTGGTCAAATCACCTTGCATATTAAAACTTGTCTTAAGGTCTCATAGGTTCAAAATAAGCACATGGTCATTAATGAGGTCATAAAACATGTTCTAACATTATCATATTTTTCATCTTGTTTTAACATCCCTTTTTAAACCTTTTGGTCATGTTAGAGTGAAATGTATGGTTTTACACTAAGGAAAAATGTTTCAATAGCATATATAATGTACCACATGCTAGAAAGTGTCAAAGGATAGTTTGAAACTAAAAAGGATGTAGGTTCAATGTGGAAAGAAGGAGATCATATACAAAGACAAGTTTAAGTTTATTGTACGAACTAATGTGACACATATGGCACATGTGAAATATTTATAGAAGTCTTTTCCATGTTCAATAAGCTTTAATAGGTCAAAAAATGGTATAAACTGATATCTCTCTCACCACTCTCTTGGGCAGGTTAATAAGGTCAAATATTTTACACTTGGTATAGATAAGAGAGGAAGAGTTGGATTGAGTGAACTTGGTGTATGATAATAGTCCCTGTGATCTTCCTATTCCTAGTCATAGTTTCACATTTGATAGTTTTTACTATATGAGCAATCACTAAGACTATTAGCGACTCTAAATTGCTTGTGCATCCTTGATGGATTTATTTTTATCATCTATTTACATTGATATGTGTGAACCTTGTGATGTATGTAGGTTGGTAGAGCATGCTCATTCATTTCATGAGGATTTCAAACTAGTTTGCACATGTCGATGTGAAATTATAAGTATAAGTATATCCTTGTGTTAGGAGTGAGAACCACTGAGAGTTGTACATAGTGTTTTCACAGTTGCAATGTCCATCTTCTATGAATGGCTTTTGGTCAGGGGAATATATTTATTTTCATCTTCCTCAAAGCATGGATTTTCCATATTCTCCATTGAATGACATGGGTATTGATTGAGATGAGGTTCTAGGGAACTAAATAAAGACTTATTAGAATAATAATGTGCACCATCACCTATAGTCACATATAGGTATGTATGAAGAATGGAAGGAATCTTCAAAACCTAAGAGACATGTTATGTATGTTTCTGAGACTTTAATAGAGTTATAAAATCATTTTAGGTTTATAGTGTTCATCTTAGATCCATTACATAACCTACAGTCAGTTAGAGTTGAGAAAGGTTGCAAAGTGGGAACATTTACCTTAATCTCTCTGAAAGGGGACTCTATTCCACAAAATGTCATCTATTTTTAAAGGTATATGATGTCTAGATAAACATGATGGTTCCTTTATTGAAAGCCTAGGACTAGAGACCACACGTAAGCACACTAAGGAGGTTATTTGGTAAAAGGGAGAGATGGTTGAGTGGTTTTAAACATAGAAGAATCTTGATTGAAAATGCTCAGTGAACATAGTGCTTTGAAGCTAAATGAACATGGAAACTTGTAATGCAATAGTGGCACTATAGTATGTTGGTGATAAAGAGATGAGAGAATGGTCTACATGAATATATGAATAATTTAAAGTGTGGAATGGTCTTAGTTACCTCAATAAAGATGAAGGGCATTAATTATAGTGTTAAAATATCTATCACCACCTATAGCAATCCTTTGAATCCCTTAATGAAACATTTACAGTTTAACTATAGACTAAACTAGGCTATAAAAAGATATAGTTTATAGGTTGGAATAATTATAACATAGATAAACATGTTGAATACATATTTAGAGTGATGATATAAATTCCATTTGTCTTTTAGGGATAGGAGAAATAGATCATAAGTTGATCTAAACTCGTTCAAAACCTCAACCTATAGTTAGTTAATGTCTTGCGTAGTCACGGGTCTAGAAAGCTAGTGTGGAGAGTTTGAAGTGTTTAAAGGCCCTAGAGGTATGATATGGATATAAAAATTGATATAAAATGTCTTAATTACATAATATAAACCTCAATGGTCTCAATTTTGTCATACCAACATGGTAAGTGTCCTTTATTTTATCACAAATATGAAGTGCTCTAGTAGTAACATAACTTACAAAACTTGTATGTGAATGATAAGAGAATGAGATGGAAGTGTGTTAATGACTTAAAAATTATATTTAATGTTTTATTATAAGGAAAAAATTGTTTAAGGGAACCTATAATCACTAATTCCACTCTTGAGTGGTTAAATAATCACATACACAGTCCAGGCCTATTCGGCCTAGAACTAGGTCTAAACCCTCAAGGTGTGTAACTTGATTAATATGAACACATGATGATAATAAATTGTTTTGTATATTTTATGGGATATTGGAGGGTTTTTACTCACCATTGGCTTACAGAGAACAATGCAGAATTGGCCATTTTGACCAAAATTTGCCTTACGGGTACCTAGAATGCAAGTAGGAGCTCAAGAAGCCATTTTATTTTACTCATATATGTAAAAAAAGTGTACATGGTGATTAAATAATATTTAGGTATTTTATTATGGTCATTAACTCAATTTTTTTTTTAAATTATTTTGAAGGTTGAATGTCTGACCTTTATGAAACATCTCTAAGAACCTAGATGACGTAAAACCATCCTAAAACCCTCTTAAGAACTTGATGAATAAAAGGTGAATGGAGATTAATATAAAAGTGTTAAATATAAATTATAAGTGAATTTAACTGATTTATAACTCTCCTAATATCCTTACCATCTAGTTGTTTTGTATCATCACTTATACGGACATGTTTAAATCTATGTTTTTTTACAAGATCTGAGGTGTTTTATAGGTACAAAAGGAAATTGATGAATGAATGCCATTTTTAAAGGTATGAGGGGAGTTTTTATAACTATAATCATAATTAATTATCATAACATTAATGTTTGGAAACCCATATTTTAGATTAGTCATTACAGACAGTCTTTAATAACATAGTGAGAAGAAATGTGATTCTCAAAGTTGATATTGAATAATGTGTTTTGAGTTTCATTTAGGTATATATGATTGATAAAATTAAAAATAAGTTTTAAATTATTTTTTTTAACACATATTCATCAAAACTTATTAAACATATACAAGTTACTTAAGGGACAAGTGTGATATTTTAGGCCTAGAGGGCTAGTGAATAGTTCCACGAAGGTGAATGACAAGTGACAAAGGGAAGAATATCAGTTGAATAATATTTATGACTATCAAAATATTGTTTTAAACTTCCCATGTGAGATTAACATGTTTAAAAAACTTCCAAAGGTAGTTCTAGACCATTAAATGACTCCTCATCATCAAGGTAGTTTCAAAGAAAGATAATGAAGATCACTATGCCAAACTCAAGAAGATGCTATGTTTTAGATTGACACATGTCTAAGAAGAATTAATGACCTATTTTAAACTTAATTATATTTAATTTTAACTAGTTTATAATTCATGACACTTGGCCTTGTGACTATCCAACATCACTTCTTCTCTCTCTTTTCCTATGCTCTCTATATTCAAGCCTTTTTGGCATTATAAGGAGTCCACAGTTGGTATGGTGAAGCCCTATTGTATTGACATATTGATTTGTCTTTGAATAAATATTTTAATTTTATTTTATTTATAAAAATATTTTTTATGTATGTCAAGTAGTGTAATTAGATGATAAGTTATGAATGTATTCTCCTTAATTCCATTCTACTCTTGTATGCATTGTGTGAGTGATGCTTTCTTCTATCAGGTCTCATGAAGTGCATGTATTTTTTAGGTGTGCTTTTAATTTTGAGAGAGACCAGTAGTGTCTTATATCATACCTCCTCTTCACCCACCTATGGATATGAATAGAAATCTTATTCCATGTAGAAACATTTATACTAGAAAAACATTGCATTGAGGTCAGTTAAATAATAGTCTTTTTTCTTAGTGCATATGTAAATGTGTTTTATGGACTTGTATTTTATGTATAACCTTCATTAGTTTATGTTAATTTATGTTTCCTTCTTCCATTTTTACCCCCACTAGTGGTTATTCTAGTGTAGTGTGTGAGCCTAAAAGATAGATCAAGGGAGCTATCCCTTTAAAATCTAGAGTTTTATCTCTTATAGTAGCTTGGATATTTGAAGAGGTAGTCCCATATGTATCCCAAATTTTCTAAGGTCTACTTAACATATCAAGGGTGAAAATTTGGGATATAAAAATTATGTCACATCTTGTGGACCTGATGTCCAAGAAGACTGTTCAAGGTGGATATTGTCTTTGACAATAAGGAGGTTGTAACAGTTAACTTCTTATAGTATATATCAAATCCAACATTTCAATTTTGGTTTCTTAATAATGAAGCCTAGGTTAAACATAATTCTTTTATAAAAGGCATCACTTTTGAATTCCAATATCTTCTTCATTATTCATACAAAGCAGTTATATTTGCTAACACCTATCCTTATCTAAAGATTGCATACCTTGCTAACAATCCTATAAGAAAGTTCTTGATTGGCCCATTTTTTCAAAGTCCTAAAGATACCATGTCAATTAACCTATATGTTCATTCCTTCAATGGATATAGTCCTCTAATACTTGTCCACTATGATGATATCCCCATATCTATCCTCAAACATGTCCCTCATACACCGGTGAGACTACCATTACTCTTATTTAACATATTAAAAAAATTACTAACTTATATAACATACATCACATCATTGAGGAGAACATAACAATCAGATTTTTGGATATCTCTTTCAATGGTAAAGATCTTGATTTGTATGGTACATTGGCCCTTGAATCAATCACCACATGGGATTAGTTGGGAAATAATTGATAAGAAGATTTTAGGACAAGAATGACAACTTATCATTAACTGATCAGCTGACCAGCATAAGGAGAACACCTCAAGAAGTCTTTCAAGACTTCAAGACAAGATTTTAGAAGACATGGGATAGGATCCCAATATTATTAAGATCCACATCTCACCATGATTTCCTTTAGTATCTTAAATCTTTTGATAGTGAAATTATTATGATGATACAATTTATAGGAGGGATCACATTTCCTAATGCCTATGAAGTGACCATTAGGGTAGGGAATATATATAAGATGAGGACCTATTCATTAAACATTATTTCATGTACATTCACCATACTCATCATGGTACCATATAGGTATGAATATATATAAATAAAAAGTAAAATAATTAATGCTTATTATTCATAACAATAATAAATATCCATTCATGCAAAATCTAAAATAACATATTCAAAATTAGGAAGAGACATGACGTGATACCAATAATAATTATCTAGTTTATTTACATGTCTATCCTTGATTAATGCTTAAAAATATGCCCAATCCAAGGTGAGGCTAGGTGGGGTGTTATAGTATATATAGTGTCATGGTAGATAATGGTTTAATTGAATTTTTTTTTACAAATATTATCTATCATACTATTAGATATAAACATCATGATTTTATTAATAAAATATATACAATTAAAGGTTTTGATGAAAATAAACATAATCCTCTTGGGTTTATTATGCTATGACTTATCATAGGCCCTGCAATAGTTTCTATTTTATTTTATAGTATTACCAATCATAGGGGTGTTTTATATGTTATTAGGATACCATTGGATACACAAGCTCTTTACAGTACCATATATAGTGCATATATCTATCAATTATAAACATTTCAATGGAGTGGTCAAAGTTTCATGTATTCCATATGAGTATACTATTTATCGAAATGAATATCCTCCACCACCCCCACCACCAATGTAATCAATTACTCCACCTATTTAAGTTAATTCTACACATTTAGTTGTTCTAGATGATCATATTCATTCTATAACAACAAGTGTGTAGTTTTTTCTTTTCTTTTTTTTTTTCTGAAATTCAATATGAATCGGAGGTTTCAAACTCGTAAATTTTCTCATGGTCATGTTTGCAATAGGAAAAAATATTTGTCTTACATGTTGGATCATGTAAAATACAAGTGCTTGAATTATCTTCACTAGAAAGTTTTTGATGTAAATCTTACATTGGACATTTATTTGTCTCATTTTGAGTACATTTTCTTGAACTTTATACTATGTGAACTCCTAAAAATTTACCTTAATAATTTAAAGATCATAAGTAGATTGGAATTATGAATAGAATCCTTTGGATAATTATAATTCTAGGATATAAGCTCATTTCAACTTATTCACCATATTTTAAGTTATGAAATATTGGGTAATCATAATGGTGTCATTAATAATACTCACTATAAGATTTTTAAACTTCCTTTAGGTGCATGAAATATCATTGTATGGTTGATTTATAAAATTGAATTTTTTAATGTTGTGGAACATTTACGTGTGGTGTTATCACTTGATCAAAGAATACCATTTTTCCTTCATTGACTTAATCTAATACCAAGCTTCAAAAACCATATTATTACTCATAAATGACCCAATGTAATGAGGAAATTAATAATATGAATTAGGCATCATTTAATGTTTTAGACATTATGAACCCTTGTTGGGTATTAAACTTGCTTTAGGAAATTTGAGACTTGACCAACTATAAAATCATGGTTTTATGTTGATGATTCCTAAAATAATTTATTTAAAATTAGATATTGAACCTTATTATAAATATGGGTACTCCTTAAGGTGATAACGTTATTTTATTTTGAACATTTAAATTATGTTTTTCATTTTAACATAATCAACCTTCGTTTGGTCGATTATAAGTATTGTATTATTATAATAATGATATCTTACCTATAAATAAATAACCATAGTGTGACACACTAGGAATTATGTGTTAGGGATCTTTAATATTGATCATAAAATAATGGTGGAATTTGATCAATTAATGAAAATAAAAATAGGAATATAACTCCTCATAAATTGGAAACCTATATCATACCTTTATATGATAATCCTGACATGGGATAATATAAAATCTAAACCTATGTTAAGTTTTGGAATAACTTTTTAAGGATACTAGTTTATATATGCTAGCCTCCTTATTAACATTTATTTCAGTATAAAACTAATTTAAAAGGTTGGCCATTTTTATAAAACATGCTTTTGGTCATGATCTTACATTACACGTATGATTTATGACATAGTTATGTTTCACATATATAGAAACTTGTTATTAAGATTAGCATTTTGACCTAATTTGGACTCATAATTCCTTCATAGTGGTTTTCTCCTATGTGTGAGAAAATAGTTTGAGGAAATTTAAATGTCTATGAAATAATTCAAAAGGCTAACCATGAAATTATGATTGGAAACTTGATATGTATGGATTTTAAGAAATCTTAAAGGACACCAAAACTTAATAATTATTTTAAAGCATACCTTAATACTAGAGTTAGAATGAATTCACATATTATATGGTTGTTTATCATTACACATTAGGATGTTTTGTTCTAGTCCTTAATGTATTACTATGTGGAGCACTATGCCAAATTGTTGTATCTATTAGGATTCTATTTTCTCTATCGATTCTCCACATCCAACACTTCATGTAAGGGTAGGGACACTCTTAGTAGATGATATGAGTCTAGGGGATCTGAATGGCTATGTGGTTTGAGGAAAATCTATACAATTATGTTCTCTGTCTTCGATTACTAATTTGATCCTAAAGTGACACTAATGGTATAAAAAGATCTAGTACATTTTACTCATGGAAACTTCTTAATTTATGATTATATTTGACAATTGAATTTATTGTTATATAAAAATATGAAATCATGTAACTACATTGATGTTATAAACTCTTTATTATAATATTCAATTATCATTATATTTTATTTTGTATTGAAGGATTGAATTAACAAAATATAAATGTTGACTTGTATACTTAGATAGTTTTGCTTTTGTATTTGCAATAAAAAAAAATGTGTTCTTAGTCACTTATTGTGATGGTTGATTTAACTTCTAGATATCAACACAATATAGATTATGAATCTATCAGTAGATATATAAGAATATTGTACAATTCATACCTTGATTTTAGAATTGAATGTGTTAAATTATTATAAGGTGTATACATGTAATTGAATTTAATATTATAAAAACCAAGAGAATGGTTGATTTGAAAAAATATTGTGTAAATGCAATTATATAGTTATATTTAATTATTTATTATGTATGATTTAAAAAATTGTTGGATTATGAAGATATGGCATCAAATACAACTCATGCTGCCTTGGGAATGTCATTCCCATCACTATCTAACACCAGGTTATTCACAAGTTCTACAAAAAATCATATTTCAATAAACCATCAGCTTAGATCAATTTTAGTCCCTACCAAATAGTCAATCAAATTGGAGGCCAAGAAGGCAGAGTGGCTTCTCGGTCTCACATATCCATACTACCTCAATGGTTAGGAGGAAGATACAATGTATGATAATATGAATGTTGTCATTGATATACCCCATAATAAACCCTCAATATTTGAAAAATATTATGAAAGGAGACCCCTATTATAGAGGTTTACCAAGATGACAAGGGTTAGAGTCACATCTCTCTAACCAAAGGAAAAAAAGGGCCAAGACAAGAACCACCTTATGATGAAAATATATACATAGATCAGGGAAAATGGTGACCATAAATTCATTCATTTATAGTAAACTTATACATTATAATTTTGGGAAAGAAGAGGATGCATGAAAAATGTGTGACAAAATTCCTGACAAGAATTTGGTCATGTTGAATAGAACTCTTCCCACAATAGAGGTAAGAGATGAAAATAAAATCAAGGTTGTCTTAAATAGTGTGTATGTTACTTGAGTTGCATATGATAAAATTATAATTTTTCTAAATGAGGATGGAAAGGGATTGTGTTGGAATACAAATGTTTGTACTACACAACTATAGTGCCAAAATCTAGTGCTTGCCCATTTTACAAAATATTGGTATACCATTCTTATGTTGATATGGTAGGAAAGAAAATATAAGCTGAGAAGACAATGAAACCACTAATTGTTTATTCCCTCTATTGGAAAACCATCTATATTTTAGATCAATCAAATGATTACTTAATTAATCTTATGAATAAACTTGGCATTTATATTTCGATCCATGTGGGTCTAAATTGTCTTTTTTAGGATAGAAAACAAATTTAGGATCATTCCCCTCTATCTAAATACCATTTAGGTAAGGTATCTACCCTCTTAGTAGTGATAAGGATGTTTGAAGTCTTTACAAGGTTAGTACAATCATAGTCCACCAAACCCCTAAAATATATAGAAGTGGAAAAAAATTCATCCTCTAAACCTAGTCTATCGAAGCCAAAACCTATCTCTCATACGTATATACTAGAGCATGGATATAACATGCCAATAATTGTGGATATAAGAATTGAGTATGTACCATAGTCCTAGAGAACCTTAATAAAGGAATAATTTATTCACATTTTTAATATGGCTATAATATCAACTTATATTATTGGAATCACATGACATGGAAAAATCATTGTGAGATATCCATGTACTCAAAAAGCTTTCTCATTATTATTTTAAAAGATCAAGGAGCCTATTAGATAACATTTGTGAAAGGACCATGGTTTTTTGTAAATGTGGGATTGTTCATTACTCCTTGGTTTCCATAAATTTTCCCAAATATATTATCAGTTACCAAGATGACAGTCTAGGTTCACCTTCCATATCTACCATTACATATATTGTATGATTTTAAAGTGATGGGTAATTCTTGGGTTACCTACCTCAAATATGATGTACTAATAAATACAATGGGGAAATGTACATATGATTCAATTTAATTAGATATTGATCTTATTAAAGGCCTAATGGATAAAATGATTCTAAGATATGGGAAAACTCAACACACTTAGGTACTTTATTATGGGAACTCAACATTTGGATGCCATATTTTTACCTAGGCCTAACCAAGTTCTCAAAAAAAAAAGATGAAACAAAACACTAAAAGATGGAGTCCTGTAGAGTAAGTGGTAGTGGATGTAGGTTTTGATCAGGGAGAGGGTAACTGACATACAACTAAGCTTGAAAATAATAAATTTGGAGTAATAGTTAAAAATACTGAATAATATGTCCCAACTGAGGGTGATAGAGGACAAGATCACAATACTTATTCAAGAAATATATCAGGTTGTGTGAATAGAGGACATGAAATGGAGAAGGAAAAATTAGACAACGGATAGAAATCTAATGAAATTTAGAATCCCAAAATAAAAAGACACCTTTAGATTATCAAACATCAAATATACAGATTGTCATGGTGGATCCCTCTCTAGGGTTGTGGTAGGAGGTTAAAAATAAGAAAGGCAAAAAAGGAAGGATCAAATAAAATATGTGGTATATTTCATAACAATTGGAGAGGATTTAGTATTTCTGTATGGGAATTTATTTTCTTTTAGATTACCTATTGTTGATATCACCACTTTGTTTAGTGCTAACACTTCCCCTGTTGTGGGGATTCTATTTTTTTTTCACATTTTGTGTTCTTCCTTCCTCGTGTGGGTGAGAGGATTTGTTTTTTCTATATTTGGGATGTACTCATCGCTTTCTTGTCTAATTTTTCCTTTGGATTTTTTTGCATATATAAAATTTAATTTAAAATTTTAATTAATACGAAGTTATGAATTTTTTTAGAAGAAAAAAATAAATGTTTTGGATTGATAAGATGAAATAATTAAAACTAAAAATAAAAACTATTACATTTTTTTGATACCTAAATAGAGGGTTATTACATTGTGGTATGAGAGTTTTAGTTTCACCGCTCATCCTAATGTGCTCATTCACATATATAAGAAACATAGTGTTAATAAAATAATTATTTATATATAAACTAATGAAATTAAAACTTTGAGAAACTTCAAAGTAAATAAATAATGAATGTGTGAATAATATATTGAGAATAAAACTTAAATATTAACCTACATCCTTTATAAATTATTGAATCAACTAGGTTCTATTAAAAATTTTAATTCTAAATTTTCTTAGATACCATTTAATGGTATCTTATGATGTTTGTAACATCATTATGGATTAGGACTCTAAAAAATAGTAGTCATGTTCATAATAGATCTACGTTATTTGTGAATCACCAATCACGTGGAGGAATGAATATTGATGGATGATATCAAGAAGTTTTATTTAACATAGACCAAAAGGAATATTTCATATAGTTAAAACTTATATTCAATAGTGTGAGTGAGATATTACCTCACATTAGTGACATGGAACATCTATATGACACATAAATCCACACACTCTCTTTGGAGATCATTAAGTCAGGTAGACCTAATGAATGATTAATAATTGATAGGGCTAATCTTAATTAATCTCACAATATGATAAAATTTAAAACATTCAATAAAGTCATCTAAGACTTAGATAATGTCCTTTCCAAATGTTATTAAGTTTTTTCACTGATCGAGACAATGTTTTTTTAGATGAGGAAGGATGTAACGTCCCCTTTTTCCTATACCAAGTTGGAAGACACTTATATATGATTAAGCATTGGGTGAGTAAGTGAGTAGGTGAGTAAGGGGCTCCTACTCATCTCGTGAAGTCGTGATGGGAGCTATATCTATAGACAAGGGGATGAACTCCTTTCTGAACTACTTCCTGAAATACTCTATGAACTCCTTTATGAAGTCCAATGATGTTTTAATTTCTTTATGTTTACATGAAAATATAAGATAGATAGATGTTATATAATTATGTGGAATAATTTCTAGTTATCATGATTTACAGCTTCATATCATGTGATTCTAATATCATGACATAGATTATTATCGTATGGCCAATTATATGAGACATAGGTAAAATATCCTAGTATGAAAGAGAACATCATTGGAGAGGAGGATTCATATGCAAAGTATGGGCAATAGAGAGAGAATCTGATATAATGAGGGGTAATCATGACTATAAGGAATTATGCTTCCCTTATCTTGGCATGGGTGCTAACATTTTGATTAATGAATTTATTACATTACTTTTTCTTATAGATTAGATTGTAGTTATAGGTGCGTTATTCATGGCTTATAAGATTCCTATAAGCTTATGTGTTATTTTGTGTACCCATTATTATAGGTTATGATCAAAATGACTTAAATTCCTATTTTGGAATCTATGCAAATAGTGGGAATTTTTTTTTGTCAATAAGTGTTGTATATAGGTTTCATCACATTTTGTGACTAAAAATTACTAGGTCCTCAACCCAATCAGTTATTTTAATTAAAATATAAATACCAATTTAGTCAACACGTGGTTTTTTAACCTAGTTGTAAATCAAAGTTGTAAGGTTGAGTTTTCAATTTGTCTTTATGACATGCCATATAATGTGTATATTTTGATATAAAAATGATGCATGCTCACATACTGAGGTTTCTTATCACCATTTTTATGTATTTGAGTTTGAAACATTTTATTTAATTTCAATTGGGTCACTTCCTTTTCATCAAAATTTGAGAGTAATAAGTGCTTTGATGATATTATTCATTGACAAAATAGGTCAATATATAAAATATAGAATTAGTTGATACAACTAAAATAGTACTATATCTACCAATCATAATACATATCAAATAACTAACACCTAAGATTAAAATGTAATACTATGTTAACATTCCCTAGTTTATTACATTATTTTTACAAATGTACCCATGAAACATTCACCTTGTCATGTAACTTGGTGAGTTTATCTATTATCTATGAATCTGTTGGGCAGTATTAAAGTTGAATGTGGTGGTTCAAGACTTGTTCTTGAATATAATGGCATTGGACCTCAATGTATTCGGTTCTTTCATGAAATACTAGATTCTTAACAAGATTTAACACATTATGATTATCATAGAAAAGGATTGGTGGCTAATCTTGAGGAATATCTATGTCAGACATAATGTAGCATAACCAAATTACTTCACACATAGCCCATCACGATGCATGATATTCATCCTCTATGGATGAGAGAGCAACTATATATTTCTTCTTACTAATCCATGAAATTAGTCCATATCTAAGATGAAGGATAAATCCTTAATTTGATTTCCTATCATTAATAGATCAAGTATAATCCACGTCTATATAACCTTGCAATAAAAAATGTGAGTTCTTTTTGTATTCTAGACCATAATCTACTATACCTCAGACATACATAAACACAGTCTTCATTGCAACCCAATGACATTTATTTGGATCTTACATGAATCTTGAAAGATATATAACAATAACGTATATATCCTAACTAGCACATGTCAAGTAAATGAGACTCCCAATAAGTTTCCTGTAGTGAGTTTCATCAACTTGAGGTGAATCCTAAAATTGGGATAGTTACAAACCTTTCTCCATTGGATTTCACTATGGATTACACTCATAAATCATATAGTTCTCAAGTAGCATCTTGGCATATTTTATTTACGAGACAAAAATGGGATTATTCTTTTGCCATATCTCCAAGCCAAGATAATAATGAAGTATCTCTAAGTCTATCATGTCCAAGGATTTATTTAAGTCATTATTTAATTCCTCAACAAGATGAACTAATATTCTTGTGATCACAAGATCATCCACATACAAAATAGGATCACACTATTTTTTCCTACCTTATTGATATACAAATTTGAATATGAGGGTATATGCATGAATATATGTTGCAATAGATGATCATCTATCTTAATGTAACATGCACTTAGTGCTTAAGTCCATAAAGTGATTTAATTATATGATATATCTTTTATGGATGTTCATAAATTAAGCCTTCTGGATGGGTCATGCAAACTTCTTCTTTGAGATCACCATTTAGGAATGCATTTTTAATGTCCATCTACTAAAGCTTTCATCCCTTTTATGCTATGAGTGTGCAAGTAAATTTGATTTTATTGATCTTAGAAGTGGGCGCAAAGGTCTCCTCATAATCAGTTCCTTCTTATTGAGCATACCCCTTTACAACAATTTCTTCTTTGTATTTGTTTATGGGTCCATCTGCCTTATATTTTGTCTTGAAAATCCACTTGTAGCCAATGGATTTCTTTGCTATAGGTAGATCAATAAGTTTCCACATCCTTTTTTTATTAAGGGCCTCATATTTAGCATCCATGTTCTTCTTTTACTGAGGTCAACTTAAAGCCTCTTGAACTATCTCTGATTTAGTGCTGTCAACTATTGAACTCATCAGTGTGTGACTAACTTCATTTCTCACCTATCTTCTTATTTGAAATCCTAATGAAGTATCTGAAATAGATTTCAAGCATAAGTCCCTAATGGTGCTTTCTATCCATTTTAGATGTCGATGTTGCTCCTAATTCTATAAAAAATTATCTTCTAAATTTTCAAGGATAATGAATAAATTACCTTTCAACTCACCTTCTTTATGACAAGATTCTTCATTCTCATCATTTGACTATGTGAATAGTCTATGAGTGGTAGTATGTTCTGACTCCTTCTATGGCAATGATTTGAATGATTACTCCTCACAAACCATGTCTTGACTTTCATAAATCTTCTGTCTCAAGATCTATAAGATGATATGAGTTTGAGGTAGTATTTTACCACAATAGAAGACACTGGAGTGTCTTTAGTTTGATATGCTTATTCTTTTCAGCTAGGATATACATATATGATGAACAACCAAATAATCCTAAATGAAAGATCACAGGTTTATGACCACTCTATACCTATTCTAGTGTCTTATCTTTGAAGATATTTATAGGTGTTGTATTAAAAAGATATATGGCTGCTTGAATTACTTCTGCCTAGAATGGTGCCTCTAACTTTGCAATGGAATGCATGTAATGAGCCATATTCATAACTAAATTATTACATCACTCTAAAATTATATTTTTCTAGGGTGTATATGAAGTAGCAAGATGTTGTTTGATGTCGTGTTACATCAAGAATGTCAATAACTCCTTTGAAGTGCATTCCCCCATTGATCTGAGTGGAGGAGTTGAAGACACCTCCCTAACTTGATCAAAATAAGATGGTAGAAGACCTTAAAATGAGTAAAGGCTTCACTCTTCTTCTTAAGAAAGAAAACTTATGTCTTTAATAGAAATCATCAATGAACAACTACAAGTAATTGAATATTTGAAAAGAATCTAGCAAGGGTCCACACAGATCGATATGCACCACATCAAGTTAATACTTGGCATGTGAGGAACATGGCATGAATGAAAACCTATGTTATTTGCCATCAAGGCATATAAAGCATACAATAAAAGAATGAGATAGCTAAGGAAGTCCACATATCATGGTCTTAAAGCTAAGCTGGTATAAACAACTAGGAGAATGGTGCCCATATCAATAATGCCAAAGTGTTGTATTTTCTACCATAGAGGTAGAGAGAGAGAGAAACTATATTGGATGAAACTACATCTAGGAAAATAATATATCTTTTTAAAATGATCTAGTGATTACCATACCTTACTATGAAAGGAGTCATGATTTGGTGACATTCTTGATCATGAACTCTACCTTAACTTTATGACTCAAGAGCTGAGTTACAAACAAGAGATTTGTTATCAAGTTGGGGACATATAGTACATTTGTGATAGTACAAGGTCTCATCACAAGATTAATGGTGATAGTTACATTTCCTTTTGTAACATAATCCTTATCATTTTTAGTTCAAATCTAATCTCTAGTGGGTTGTTTCATTAGTGAATCAAAAAGTGCCTTTCATCTCTCATATGCTTGTTGGGGCCAAAGTTAATCAACCAAAATTGATCATTGGTGATGATGTTTGGGAGACAAGAACTTCATTCTTATATGCACTCCAATCTAATTTTAATTATACCTCCTCCTCATATTTGTCATCCTATTCTAGTTGATGTTGTGGCACTACATGTCCACTCTACTTTTGTCATTGAGGACATTTTTTGATTTATGTGAATCATCTCCACTAGATGTGCCCTCTTGACTAGATGAGCCTTGTGTCAAGGCATTGTACCAACAATTATTAGTTTCATCCATATTGGTATGAAAAATATGACACCATCATTTTTCCTTCTCAGATTTTTGATATTATTGTGACTAGTTTGGTGGTCCTTTTGGGAATATTGAACCACATTGCTTGAAAATTAGGGCTTTATCTTTGAAATCATTTTGCACAAACTGGATGCCTTCTTATTGAAGCAAATTCACCAATTATTCAAAAGACACTACTTTATTTTTAATGTTCATTATCATGATAAATGTGTGAAATTGAGAGGGGAGAGCTCTCAATGTGATTAGAACTAATAGCTTGTCCTTGATCATTTCTCCATGTGTAACTAATTCTACTTGAAGTTCTACCACCTGGTGTAATAATTCCTCAACTCTCTCACCATCTTTCATACTAAAAGTATAAAACTTGAATTGAAGATGGAGGATCTTAGTTTGGTTCTTCACCTCATAGATGGTGGACAAAATGTCCCAAGCTTCCTTCGATGTTGACACATGCCAAATATGAGGTGAAACATCATCAGTGACATTGAGTGTGATTAACATTAAGGCTTTAACTTTGGACTTGTCATATTTTATTTTCTCAACAACGCTGCTAGGATGGATCACTGTACCAGTGACAATGCCCCATAATTTTTTGAATTGAAGAATAATTTGCATCTTCATCTCCCATGCAAAAAAAATTGGCCCTATGAAAAGTTGAGCATTAGGAAAGAGTAATTTTCATGTAGACATTGTCTTTACTTATTTATACAAGATTTCACAAAGATAACAAAAGATTATTTTATTGCTTCAAAATTGTTGTATGTACAAACAAGTGTACAGACTTAAGGAGTAGATTGAAAGCACCTTCTTTTCTCTTGCAATAAAATCCATCATCTTGGGAGCAACAACAAGATCCTATACCGCAGGCAACTTCTTGACGTAGGATTCATAGGTATAGCGGCTAGTTTCTTGACGTAGGTACGCCAGTCACATGATCGACACCATTACTTCTTGAAATAATATAGATGGTATTTTGCCTATCAATTACCCATAATAGAACAAATGTTCTCACTATTCCAATTGTGTAATTATCCTCTAGATATATACATGGACAGAGAATGTCTTCTTAAGGCTGGGGCATTCACTACAGGCTTTTGCAGGTGTTGTATTGCTCTAACAATCACATATCAATCTTTGTATGAAATCTAATGATAGTTATATGCACTACGAATTCTTTTGGACCGTAGCAGGTTTGGACCGTAACCTCAGCCGAAAATGCTGTTACTTCAACAAAAATATCGGCTTTGCTAATAATTCTTTTCGAGTGGGCATTCTCTGCAAATTAGATCTGGACCTTCCTTATCTTATTTGCAAGTAGATATGAAGTTTCCAATACAGATAGCCATCCTCTTCCTATCATTATGCTTATCAACACTTGGCTACTTTCTTGGCCGCTCGGTATGCTCTGATACGATATGAAAGCAATAAATGCTTCAACCATATTATTAATTGATACAATAGGTGAATATATATAGTATAAAATTTGTTGCTACAACTAAAATAGTACTATAACTGTAGGAGGGCAAAAAAAAATCACAAAAATAATATGTGTAGACTCAGATTGCTACAGCAATAAGAAAAAGGATTTTTTGAATCTCATTAATTCTCTATTTTAAAAGCTGTGATCAGGATCTACATAAATAGAATTAAAGAACAAACAAAGCTAGAAATAAACTAATGTTAAACTAACAATTGTCCATGAAAGTTGAGCTATGACTGAAATAGTTGATCATGCAAACTACGTGCATGATGGAGGCTAAACAAGGAGTGAAGAAATTAACTACAGTTCTAACACTCCCCCTTAATTTATACCACTAACTACTTCAACATTTACAATACCTAAATTTTGTCTTAGATAATCAAAACTATTTTTTACTAATTCCTTTGTGAATATATCTACCAATTGGTCTTTAGATCTGCAAAACTCCCAATGGATTTCTCCATTGTTCACTAACTCTCTGATAAAATGAAATCTTGTATCAATGTGCTTGCTCCTCTTGTCAAAAACATAATTTTTTGACAATGCAATTGCTGATTTGTTGTCACAAAAGATTGGTGTTGACTCCTTCTGTGCTTGTAATAAATCTGTCAATACTCTCCTCATTCAAGTTGCTTGACATGCTGATAATGTGGCTGCTACATACTTTGCTTTAGCTGAGGAAAGTGTCACTATAGGTTGCTTTTTGGATGCCCATGTGACCACACCTGTTCTAAAAAGAAAGGCATGTCCAGAAGTACTCTTCCTGTCATCAATGCTACCTACAAAATCACTATCAGTATAACCAATCAAACAAAAATCATTAGTTGTGGAATATAAAATTCTATATTTTGTTATTCTTGCCACATATCTCAATATCCTCTTTCCAACTTGCTAATGTGAGTCTTTTGGTGACTCCATGAATTTAGAGATTAAGTTGACCCCATACATGATATCTAGTATTGTAGCTGTAAGATACATCAAACTACCAATTAGTCTTTTGAATATTGTAGAATCAACATTAGACCTTTTGTCTTCTTTGCTAATTTTGGTCCCTATAGAAATTGGTGTAGGTGCTGATTTACAATTCAACATCTTAAACCTCCTTAACACATCATTTGCATATTTAGTTTGACAAATAAAAATTCCCTTCTTAGATTGTACAACTTTAATGCCCAAAATATACTTCATTAATCCCAAATCTGTCATCTCAAATTCTTTCTTCATTGCTGATTTAAATGTGTCTATAGACAAATTTTTAGTGAAAATCAAATCATCAACATACAAACACACAATCAAAATCTAACCTTCTTTGTTGATTTTTGTGTATAATGTAGGCTCACTATTGCTTCGGTTGAATCCATTATTTGTCATTTATGAATCAATCCTACTATACCATGCTCTTGGTGCTTACTTGAGACCATAGAGGGCCTTCTTCAATTTGTAGACTTTTTCTTCATGTCCATGCACTTCATAACCTGGTGGTTGTTTCACATACACTTTTTCATCTAGAAAACCATTCAAAAAAGTTGATTTGACATCCATTTGATATAATTTCTAATTATTTTGTGTATCTATTGCTAAAACCATTCTAATAGTATCAATTCTATCAACTGGAGTAAATGTTTCATTATAATCAATTCCATGTTCTTGTGCAAAACCTTTTGCTACTAACCTTGCCTTGTGCTTTTCAACCTTTCTTTATGCATCAAATTTGGTCTTATAAACCCATTTGACTCCTATGCAATCCTTACCTTTAGGTAGATTAATTAGATCCCATGTTTGATTTCTCTCATTGGCATTTATCTCTTCATCCATTTATTTTATCCAATGTTCCTTATTAACTACTTCTTCATAGTACACAAGATCATGAGAGAAAAAGGCAAAATTTGAACACAAATCTAACTTCTCTTATTCTTGATCATAAATCTCATTCAAGTTTCTCATTTTCTTACCTTTAAATTTTGATCTTAAAGTGGCAAGAGTTGGATCTGATTCATCACTTACTTGTGAATTGAGAGTAGGACGACATGCATGCCCAGATGATTCACCTTGTGCTAAGCTCCTAGGTGATCTTATTGGAGTGCTTGTTCTTTCTTGTGGAGAGAATTGATCACCATGAAAATTTTATTCTTCAGATTCTTCTTCATTATGGAGAATTGGTGCTCCAATTGTGATGGTTTTATCAATGCTTCCATCCCATGCTTCTTCTTCCTTAAATTTCACATCTCTGCTAATAATCACTTTCTTTGAAATGGGGTTATACAACTTATAAGTGTTTGATTCTTCACTATAGCCAATAAAAATGCATTTATCACCTCTATCATCAATTTTTCTTCTCAATTTAGATGGTACAAGAAAATATGCTATACAACCAAATTTTTTGAAATGATGTACACTATGCTTCTTACCACTCCAAGCTTCTTGTGGAAATCAATCCTTGACACTCCTTGTTGAGCTTCTATTTAGAATATATACTGCACATGCTACTGCTTCTTCCCAATATTCATTTGACAAATGTTTGGCCTTCAACATGCTTCTATCCATCTCCATGATTGTTCTATTCTTCCTTTCTGCTACACCATATTGCTGTGGAGTGTACCTTGTAGTCAGTTGCCTTTTAATGCCATGATATCTATAAAAATCTTAAAATTCATTAGACATATATTCACCTCCTCTATCTGATCTAAGTACCTTGATGTAAAGGCCACTCTGCTTTTCAACCATATCCTTGAATTCTTTAAATTTTCCAAAGGCTTCAGACTTTTCTTTGAGAAAATATATCAAGTCTTTCTACTAAAATCATCAATGAAGGTTAGAAAATAAGAACTACCTCCAAATGATGGAGTTTGCATTGGTCCACATAAATCACTATGGACTAGCTCCAATATTACCCTTGCTCTATATGAAGCTCCTACTGGAAAGCTCTTTCTATACTATTTTGCCAAGATGCAGCTCTCACATGAACTACCTGATTGCTCTATTGGTGGTAATCCCTTTACCAAATTTTTCTTTTGTAACAAATTCAAACCTACAAAATGTAAATGTCCATACCTTAAATGCCATAGCCATGATTGGTCTAGATGCATGGTTTTAAAGTGGGCTTCCTCTTCTCCTTGGATGCATTGAATTCGAAGAGGGAACATCCGATTCTTGGTCATCTCCACTTTTTTATCAACCTGTCATGTGGAAATTTGTCTAGTATTGTGCAAACATTATCCATACAAGATACTCTGTAACCTTTCTGTACTTACTGTCCAACACTCATAAGATTATGCTTTAGTCCAGGTATAAAAATAAACATCAGGAATAAATCTTCTTTCACCATTGTTTGTCAAAACATTTATTACTCCTTTACCCATTACATCCACTTTATTATCATTTCCTAATTTCACTTCAGATTTTATGGAATCATCAAGACTAGAAAACAATTCTTTATTCCCTATCATATGGTTACTGCATCCACTATCTAAAAACCAAATATCTCTAGCATTTTCTTCAGCAACATGACAAGTGAAGAATAAGCTTCCAGAATTAGAATTAGATTCATTTGTGTAATTAGCATTCTGCTTGTCCACATCTCCTTGTTTCTTTCTACATTCACTTGCATAATGTCCATATTTTTTTTAGTAATAACATTGAATGTTAGATTTATCAAACCTTTATGAATTTTACTGGAAGTGATTATTTCCATGTCCTCTATTGTTGTAGTTGTGATTATTGTTTTCACCTTGATCTAGATTGTTCCTTCCATTTCTGCCTCTGCCTCTTCCTCTAAAGTTTGACCTTCCTCTTCCTCCTCCTCTTCCTCTTCCAAATGATACCTGAGACTTGAAAGAATTCTCAAAAGAAGTATTGTTATTCCTGTTAATTTTGGATTCATGTGTTAACAGAGATCCCATTAATTCATCTACTGATAACTGTTCTAAATCCTTGGTTTCCTCAATAGCTACAACTATTGCATCAAATTTTCTAGGTAAACTCCTAAGGATTTTTTCTATGATCTTCTAATCTATTATTGTTTCTCCATTAGATCTAATTTGATTCACAATATTCAATACTTGACCCATAAACTGGTCTATAGACTCTGAATCATTCATTTGCAAATTTTTGAAATTTCTCCTAAGAGATTGCAATTTAGCTAATTTCACCTTTGTATTAATTTTATAGGTAGTCTAAAAGATTTTCCATGCTGACTTGGATCTCGTTGCTGCTGCAACTCTAGAAAAAATGGATTCATCCGTTGCCTTTTGGATTAGAAATAGAGCTTTTACATCTTTTTTCTTGTTTTCTTTAAGCTCTTCCTTTTGTGCTTGAGTTAATCCCTGATGAATAGCCTCATCCTATGGTTCTACAAAGCAATTTTCTACCAAATCCCAAACATCTTGTGAGCAAAACATTTTTCTCATTTTAATTGCCCAAAAATCATAATTCTTACCATTAAAAATGAGAATCTGGAGCTGAGAAATGCTATTGTTTGTTGCCATGTCTCAAGCTAAAAAAACCACACCAAAAAAAATAGTAAATGCTACATCATTAAATCTCTCCTCAGAGATCTACACTTACAAGATTTTGCTGCTGTTGCAGCCTTTCTCCTCCTTGGATCTTGTCTCCAATGCTATGGGTTTGCTCTTTAGCTAGTTGTGTTATTCAACATATATGACCAGAATGAATAGCGACTGCAATTTGTCTATATTCTCCATCCTCCAATGTGTTTCGATAGCTTTAAAGATCTGGATGTGTCTGGGACCAAGGGTGACAGTGTCTATGCAAGGAGGGTTAAAGGAAAGGACTACGAACCATTGAAGCGCACTAACTGGCCAACCTCACATAATGATCCACCCAAACAACTTCAATGCAGCTTGTGTAGACTAGAAGCACTGTGATATACAAGATTTCATAACAAAACTAACAAAACCAATGCATTTTAATACCAAACCTAGCTCTGATACCAATTTGTAGGAGGGTAAAAAAATAAAAATCACAAAAATAATATGTGCAGACTCAGATTGCTACAGAAATAAGAAAAAGCATTCTTTGAATCTTATTAATTCTCTATTTTAAAATCTATGATCAGGATCTACATAAATAGAATTAAAGAACAAACAAAGCTGGAAATAAACTAATGTTAAACTGACAATTGTCCATGCAAATTGAGCTGTGACTGAAATAGTTGATCATGCAAACTACGTGCATGATGGAGGCTAAACAAGGAGTGAAGAAATTAACTACAGTTCTAATAATAACTACTGACCCTAATACATAACTAATTACTAACATCTAAGATTAACATTATAATACTATGCTAACAAAATTTAGATCATCAATTGTGCAGTTTTTATAAGGTGACATGACTTCATTGAAATTTGAAAAATAGTGCATAAATTATAAAGCTTAAATGAGAGTGAAATTGAGAGATGAGGTGGAAGGCATGGAAAGTAGTGGAACTAAAGATATAATGATCAAAGTGTTGGTAAGTGATTAAGTCAAGCATTAAAAATGTGGTTGTTATTCAATTGACTTATACCACCATCCTCTTTCTTCAACCATGAATTATCCTAAGCTTTTAAAATGTCAAATTTTAATTATTTAGTATGGGGTAGATGAGGAAGGTCATAAATAATTTGTGTTGTGCCTTTATCAACCAAGAAAATTTGTGTTCAATTAAACCTCTTTAGATGATTAATTGTTAGTACCCTATGTCACCACCTAAATAGGAAAATTGTTATAAATAATAAATATATGTTGTTGAAGTTTTATAAATAACAGGGATGCCTTCTTGAGTAAAAAAAACACTATAAAAATAAAACAATGTATTCCATAGTGAGGAAGAATAAATATGGCTTTAATGATGAAGGAGAATGCCCTGATCAAGAGAAGATATTTGGGAGAGAGTATAGGAAATAATCTAAAATGACGAGGTAAATATGAAGAAGAATGTCATTTTAATGGCCATGGGATGAATTTTCCAAAACAACAGAAGTATTGTTGAGCAAAGACACATTTTATATTGTGACTGCCACACCATTTTGAAGAATTAGTATAGAATAAGTACGTCTTTTACAATAGGAGCACCAAATCAAGATTTTTCATTTATATAAGTACACCCAACCCTTTATAAACTATGTTTGACTTATAGATATATGTTGATTTTGATAAATTATTTTTGCTTAAGTTGTTTTGAAAACTACTTTTTAAAGCTTTGTTGCAACTATATTATACTTTTTTAAAGTTAAAGTTGTCATTTTCATACTTTTGTAGGATTTTATTATAGTTGTAGGTGAGTCTTAATGAATGAAGCTTAATATATTGGCCTCATGAGGAGAAGCAATATCAACCTCATAACATTTATTTACACCACTATAAATACTACTAATTAAAGGTTCTAGATATGATGAACACTTTTTCGCTGCTCCTTTTGGAAAAGTACTACCCTTATTTAATATGTTGTGATTTCTTTTCTTATTTATAAGAAAGTATTTCTTGGTAAAAATGTGATTAGGTATAATTTTATTTTGAAAATTTTATTTTTGTACTTTTTTGGTGTGAATTTTATTATATTTTATTTGCTAGAAATTAATATTTTTGGATATAAATTTTTAGAAACTTACTCTAGTCATATTGTGTTATTTATAGTTATTGATGTTCAAATTGTTTAGATTTCTTGATTTATATTTTTTATTAAAGAGATAAAACATTAATTGTAATATTCTTAAGCTTCAAAGTATTAATAATATTATCTTGAAGCGATGCAACCCTTAGATATGAAGCTTTAATTATATATTACTATTTTTGTGAACTAATAAATCAACAAGTATTAGAATTTTGATATTGTTGATTATATTAAATTATAGTTTTTCCTTTATCCTTGGATTTTTTCGATCTATGATAGTTAATGATTGATTCTTTTTAACTTTATATGAATCATCTTGATATGTACCAACTCTCAAAGTGGGAATAGAGTATGGGATAGGTTTTTTTTTTTTTTTTATTGTATTTATATTTAATTTACACAAGTTGTTACCTACCAACTCTTATATATTATAATCATCACTGTCATACCAATTTTTAATTATGCAATTGGGATATTTAGATCTAACCAAAACGTGAAGATCTATAATTTTGTATCATGTTGTATAATGAATTATAATGAATTATTTATGTCTTCTATAATACTTGTTATTGTTGATTTACCATGTCATACAATTGAATCACTTTATGCATGTATTTGATCAAGTGTAATAGGCTATACAAGTGTTATAATAGAATGATCCTCAAATTTTGATTGAACAAATTTAAAATATCTAAAAGGTGTATCATATTTTGGAAGAGTATATTCATATTCATCATCTATAAATTTGATACACATATGGAATGTAGAGGGTAAAAAATCCATAGAATTAATCCAAGGTATCCTTAAAATTAAATTTTAGTATAATTGGTTGGGCATTACCTAAAAAATAGTAGGTAATATCTTGAGACCTACTTTTAGATCCAATGTGATAGCTCTAATTGTTTGATGACAAGTGTTATCAAAGCCAATAATAATTTGGTCTATGTTTATAATGCTATTTATATTAATACATAATTATTTTAAGACAATTGAGCCTCAAATTTTGACTCTTTAAGCATTTTAAACCAAATCACACTTGATGCCCTTTCCATGGGTACCCATTTACATTAGTAGGGAAATGCCATTTTGGGCCTCCTTTTTCAGGGTATGAAGATGCTTCCAACATGAAGGAAAATATCTTTATATCTTATTTTATATGGATCAGTTTTTGGCCTTGGATCTGTTATTCTAAATTACTTATTAGGGTTGGTTCATTCCATTCTTAAATAATTAGGGTTTGAAGAGCAATTGTTTAATCATGTATCAAGCTTTCTACTGCTATGTATTGTTCTTTCAAGAATGGATTTGGGTGAAAGTAAAAAAATGGTAATTTTCAAAAATTTGCAGATGAGGCTCCCAAAGTCCCTGGGAGATTTATGTGGGTGAAGAATTATTTAAAGTGAAAATTGAAAACTATGGTTGACTCTCCCAAATTTTCTAGTCAATGTAAATGGAGAAAGTCAACTCAAGAAGAGATTTATGGAGAATTTAGAGAGGGATGAAAATTTGTAATTTTGCAAATGTGTAAATTGTAGATTACCCCTGTATCTACCAAACCCCCAGGTCAAAGCTAATCAACATAAGATCATAGTGCAAATGGGAACTTTGAAGACCAATTGCAAATTTTCAATTTTGAAAAATTACCATTTGCAATTGGAGTTCCCATTTCCTTGAGGGTCCTAGTGTAAATGGGAACTTTCAAGGCCATTTGCAATTTTGCAATTTTGAAAAATTAAAAATTTTAATTGGAGTTCCCATTTCCCCAAGGGAAATTTTGGGGGGAAATGTAACTGTGATATGCAATTTGAATATTTAAAAATTTGAAAATTGTAAATTGCAGTTGGAGTTCCCCTTTTGTTGAGTTTTAGATTTACCTCAAACAAAGAAATTACAAAACTGCTACTAAGTTCTGGATTTCCCTAATACAAAGAGAATTACAAAATTACAAATGGGAAAAAAAATTCCCCAAAAGGCTAAAAAGAGTAAAGTAATGCATTTATGCTTTAAAAATGTGGAGTTAACCCTAAAAAGAAAATTTTTTAAAAATAAAATGTGAAAAATGTAAAGTGTGAAAATGGAAGTTGGAGCCAAAAAGATAAATGGTAAAAATAACATAAGTTTTGCATTTTTCATTCCTTTGTTTGTTCAAACACCTGTTATGAAATCTATCTTTTAAATTAGTGAATCTGAGTATTCATGGAAAGGTAAATAGTAATTTTTAGTATTTATGATGGTTGTTTTATCGAGAGGTAAGTATTAGTCACATGGTTGTTAGTAACCATATGGTTAATATGATAAGATTGTATTAGTTAGATTGTATTAGATATATTATTAATGGGTTATAATAGTATACCTAAATAGTAGTTTGCTTAATTAGAGTGATTCAGGTGAGATAAAATAGGGGAGAAGTTATAGAAATAATATTCTTATATATTTGTATTATGTTCCAAATATTTATTAATTAGAATTAGAGTATGCAGAATATTTTGTGTTGAAATCTATCTCTATATGTTCGGCTCTATAGCATGAATAATTCTATGTTTAGCTCTTGGAATCCACAATAATGGTATTAGAGTGGTATTTATATTGCCCTATGATGGAAGGATAAATGATTTGAAGGGGAATCCATATTATTATTTGTTATCCCATATTATGTTCATCATTTATTGATAAGAGTTTGATCTAGAATATTTGGTTGTGGATTTTGTATCTAATTATCCTATGCATTCAATTTAGATTGGATTTTTCATCATACCATATTCATTTTGATCAAGCTCATATGACAATATTGCAGGGAACACCATACAAAAGATACCTCAATCATAGTAAGCTTCATAGATTATGACTATTTAAACTAGTGTGACTCAATAATTCCGTAGATCTATATGCATTTATATTATTATAGTCTAGATTAAGATCATATACATGCTTCATTTATATAGTGCATATTATCCAATATAGAATTCGTGTATTTATACATCATGAGGGAATTTTTGTGGGTTATCTACCACCGAATGATCATAGGCATAGTTACAAATGATTGATACCTAGCTCAATCACGCACACGGTTCTATAACTTGTTAGGGACCCCACAATGAGCTATCTCTCTTTTGATCTTGTCTCAATTTCCAATGTAGATCCGTGTTCGATAGTACAAATTTGTAGACTTATTGAATACTTTTTTGAATGTATATTCAAAGTCAGATTCTTTGGCAATAATTACCCTATAGATTTCAAAAGACTCATCTATATTGACAAACCCACCTCTAATATGCATGACCTACTCTCAAGAAATCTAAATTATGTTCTAAAATAGATCAGTCATCATCATTCATAGTTTCCTATGGTCTTCACGTGACCTGTCATTGAGCTAATGGATCTAACCTCAAATACACCACACATGGTAGACTGATTCTAATTTTGTGTTGTAATTCATTTAGGTATTTATGGATCTTAATTATAGTGAGTCATTATATTTCTAGCATAATTTTTATTTGTTAGATTTTTAAGTGGATATTAAATCAAGTTTATTTATAATTTCTATGCTATTATAGATGATTTATGTTTAGCTTTAGATTTTTCATGTTTAGATAGGTCATTAAAATTGAAAAAATTATGTCTGGTCAAGAAAATCGTTATAGTTGGAATTTTAAGATTTTGTATTTTATTCTTATCAAAGTATTTGTGGTAAGATTGTAAAATTCATTTTATTATATTATTAAAATGTCTTTTATATTAAAAAAATCAAAATTATCAAGAGTCAAGTAGTTTTTTTTATAAGAGTCATTTTGTATATTAAAATTCAAAGTGTCAAAATAAAAAATTGTGTGTACAATGATGTATATTTTCCTATATACAACATCCACATTATGGAGGGGGATTTGCCTCAAGAAAATCATGTACCTAAAATACATCGACATACAATATAAGTAATTAGTATTCCATACTATAGGCTAAAATATACATAGAGGATGGAGGTCTTTCAATGACCTCTCATTAGTCACCAAAGATGGGGTCACACCAATGTTTTGGTGATATTTTGTGTGGTGTGTTATTTTCAATGTGGCATGTTTATAATTTCTATTGTGTATTTTTTAGAACAAGAACAAAAGAATATGCATGTTCAAGCTATGTAATTTGTGTGCAAATTCCAAACAAAATTACCTAAATTGAAGATATTATGAAAGGATAGAAAGTACCAATGTAATTTAATTCATGGATCTTGAAAAGGATTGTGGTAGAGATCCAAAAAACCATGAGGAGGTGAATAATAGATACAAAGAGGTTCCTATTCATGTCAAGGTTTGTGGTAAACCTGTAAAACCATGGGAGGAGTAAGGCTATCTTTATATCAGGGTAACAAGCCACATAGTTTGGCATGCTATAAGGGGTGAGCATACTACAAACAAGAGTGTGAATGTTTTTTCACCATGTAAAAACTATGGGGGGGATGTTAGGAAATCTAGATTTTACATTAGTGAATCTGATTATTAGTTACAGGATTGTTATTAACCATATGGCTAATACAGTAATATTATATTAGTTAAAATATTATATATTTGAGATATATTGTTAATGGGTTATACAATTATATCTAAATAGTAGTTTGATTAATTAGAGGGATTTAGGTGAGAGAAAATAGGGGAGAAGTTATAGGAATACTATTCATATATAATTTTATTATGTTCCAAATGTTTATTAATTAGAATCAGAGTATGCAGAATATTTTGTGTTGAAATCTATCTCTGTACGTTAAGCTCCATTACATGAATTAATTTTTTATTTGACTCTTCAAATCCAAAACACCTCAATAAGATAAATATTACAAGTTTTCAAGATCAAGGTGGGATACTCCAAATAATATTTCTCAATCAACCATGAGTATGGAGTGTTCAAATGTAATCATTGTAAGAGTAGTGTTGTTTTTTGGCATGCATATGAAGAAGGGCAGCTATCAAGTAGATTAAAAATTTGTATGTTAGTGGTCAAAGGCATCTCTAGGTAATTGGATAAGAGGACAAAAGGTTATTTTGGTCTCCAAAATGAATATTCTCTTTCTAGCTCATGTGAAGTGCATTTCCATCTAAGAACTCAAAGGATTTGCTCCAAATCTTCATCATTTAATGTGGAGGTAGTTATAAAAATAATTTTATTATAAAATAATGGAGATTCCAGGCATGAGAAAGGCATATTCCAATTGGGAGTATCTTGGTGGGACTTTTAGGGGATGTTTGTAATTTTTCAATATTGTAAATTGCAACATACCCGAATTGAAAAAAATGGTTGAAAAATGTATAAATAGAGTGTTTGTCCTCTATTCTAAGTTATTATGGGTCTTTGTTTTTCTCTATAAATCTATTCTATTTAAAATTTTGGATTAACTATTATGTGTATGTATTGTATCCCTTGTTAAGGTGGTTTTAGATGTAGAGCCATTATTAATCTTTGAGAGCATGTTTATGTCTCCCTTATCAAAATATCATATTCACGTTATTTTTCCCCATGGCAACAATCTAGAAAAATGATGTATGTAAGCTTTATTCACAAAGTTAATGAGAATGATTGTGGTTCTTATTCTTTCCTTTTGATGAAGTGCAATAATATGTTTAGAGAATATTGTTGATTAGATATTTGGTTTAATGCTTACTACTGGCTATCATTTTGAGCATATATCTAAGATTATAAACCCTTTTTTGTATTTTATTTTGAAATATATTGTTGAATAACCTTTCAAGGCACCCTAGGTTTATGAATTCAATAGGAAAAGGTATATGAGGTTTTAGTTGTAGTTTATGTTCTAGTTTCTCAAGAATCATTTGGGTATTCACATTTCATTAGCACCAATAAATGGAAATCACTCCTGGTAGTTCCCAGTAGCTTCCATATATGTTTTTCTACATCCTTGTAAAGGAATAATGTCATAAATGTTAAAAGAATCCCCGTTATCTATAAACCACCATCACACCAATCCTTTTTTACAACTATCTAACTTGACTTACGTGTTCTACCTTGTAAATAATATAATTGTTGCATATTTGAAGTGTTATTTAGATATCAGATGCATGAATATTTGTATATACAAAATTTGTCTTCCCTTTGTGCTTTAAATATTAGCATTGTAGTCTTCCATTCAGTCCCTTATTGTTGAAAAAATGTTTAGAATGAAGGTTGCAAGCACATCCTAATCTTATTTAGTAGTGTTTATGTGACCTAATGCATTTGTTCATTCCTTGTGACAACCATTCTAATGTGGAGTGAATAAGTTTGGTTATATCCTGGTCATATTTGTGTTCTTGTGTGACAAAAATCCCTATGGATATTGAATTGTATAATCACTCCAAGTGAGCAAGCTACCCATTAGGCCTTGTCACCTTGGTTTAGGTAAAGATAGAAGTAATATGGAGCTAACCATATGCTCTATCGGTACCTCCTAGTCATTTTCTGCATCTGATACTTCCATTTTCTAAACCATTCCCCAGCTATAATGACATACTAGCAGGTTTATATCCACATTTGCCATTTTATTCAAGTGTGTAAGACCAAACAAAAGAGGTGCAAAATTGGAAACCAACAATGAGAATGAGATATAGATGTATATGGATACAAGCATGTTAGAAAATGAAAATAAAAGATGTCCTTAATGACTAGGTAAGTAATATGTCTACCCAAAGATAAATGAGGATCCATTACCATTTAATGGTATTTATTTCATAGTAAGTGATTTAAATAGTTCATATGGCTAAAAATTTTATAAGGTTTATTATCAATATACTTAAAATATTTAAACCTCAAACCTCAAAATTTAGTAAAATGTTCTCTTTCCTTTTTTCATTAAAATATATTTAAAATGAATGTTATATAATATAAAATAAATATATAGTATTGTAAATATATAAATTTTATCATAAGTACATGATAGTGCTATTTCTTAACATATCTTAAATAATATGGATTGAATATAAATACATTACTCTTATCCACAATTATTGTAAGTCAATTCTATATATGCAATCTCAACCCTTTTTTTGTTGTCATTATTGTCTAAAACATACAATATCAAATGCTCAAGCTATCTTAAAAAAACATTAGACTATCTTCAATATAAGAAAAAAAAATATCCCTAATCTTTTTATATGAGTATGTGCTAGGTAGATAGGAGTGTATTGTGTTCATGTCCACTCAAAATATCCACATCCCAGGTCAAATAATGACTAATGTATAAAATTTATAAAAAAAAAATTGTCTTCTTGCACATTTCACTTGGTTGGCTAAAGGAAATAATTAAAATGTTTTCCTATAAAAAAACATATAAGGTCACTCATTGGAGCCAATTGACATTCAATTATCTCAAGAATTCACAATATTAAAATTTTATAAAAACTTCCATATTATCTCCAAATTCACTATCATTCATAAGGAGTAGTTATAAGTCAAGTCAATATACATCTAAAGCAAGTCAAGAGCTATCATTGTCAAGTGTCAAAGCAATTTTCTAGTCTCATATACATAGTAAAAGGAGCACAATTACATAATTCATCTATATGGGAGAACTATGTGGGATTTATTTCCATCATTTGTGTATTAGATAAGTAGGTATTGATCAATCATCAAGGTGGTGATTGAGGTCAACGAAACCCATTGAATTACTCTATTTTTAGGGTTTTTAAGGTTTTTAAGTTTCTTTAGGGTTTTAAAATTAATATTAATTAAAAAAAAACAAAAAAAATGTTATTATTAAAATTTCTATACCTCAGATTGCTGAAGACACATATACACGAGAGGTGTAATGGCCATTTTTTATGCAAAATCAAACAGGACAAGTCTATAGTCAATGAACTCGAGTGCATTATGTAGCTACCTGCATAAACAATCATTTTAAAGATAGATTATAATTTTACCTATGATATATCAATTTCAAAATTATTCTTTCTCTCTCTCTTCTTGTTTGTCACTTTTCATAATCAAAAGGGACAAGTCCACAATCAACAAATTTAAATGCACTGCACTTTAATTGATTTATAACATACCTATCTAAATATTATTTTTGATCTATTGCTAGATATTGAGATTACATAGTCACCTCTTCTTTTAATTTCCACTTATACATAGTCAAAATAGTAAATAAAAACATACATATAAGCTTAGTATGACTCTTTTTATAATTTTATAAAATGAACATTTTTCTATATTTCAAAGATTGTTAAATTTAGAATAATTGAATATTGTACATATTTAGCATTATGATATTGTCAATTCTACATGTATGAGAATAAATTAATATTTATATTATTTTATCAAAAATAGGGTAAAACATATTTCTGAACCTGAATTATTATTTTTGATCTTTTATTAATCTAATGTGGATTTAAATTCCATTTCTATTATTTTTTCCTATAATATGTGTTTTCGTAGTTATAAAACTCATAGGAACTATTGTAATGGGCAAAGTGGTCTTCATTTTTACCTAAGTTATAGTGTGAGGGGTAATACCCAAATACTCAAGCCATTAGATAACACTATTCATAGATTTTAGTTTCAAATCTCATGATGTTTTATAAATAATTAATATTTTATTATTATCCATATGAAGCCTTTGACCATTTGTTCATATAGTACACTTATAATTGATTAACCTCATTAAGTTACTCTCAACATACCATAAAGATGAGATAATGTGGCTACCATCCATATAGTTAGTACCTTCACAAACATGTTCACTATTTAAAACCAAGATCAATATATTTGAGAGATTACAAAGTAAACACACCATTTAATAGTTTCACCCTTTCTTTTTGTTGAAAATTTTCAAAACTTTCAAATATCAACAATAATGAATACATTTTTTTAACATTCCTTAAAATTAAGTGTTACATGTTGCCTTAATTTTTCAACCATTAATGATTTTATATATTCATTAATCAGATCTAAAAATCATACAAAGGCTAAAATACATAATGTATAAATATTCACATTATTTCAACAACCAGTCTATGGTATTAATTGTCACAAATAGGCATCAATTATCCATATTTCTCCTAGATCCCATGGTTATATAAATAACCATCTGATTCATATTATTCACCCAAGTACCACATGAGATTGTAATTACTTGAATTCTTGGAAATATACAGGCAAGGATCCAAACAGATCAATATGTACCACATCAAAATGATCCTTAACATGTGATAAACTTAGCTTGAATAGAACCATATGTTGTTCATTATAAGTCATCAATGGCATATAATCAAAGAATGGGATAACTAAGTAAGTCCACGTACCCTAGCCTTAAATATGAGTTAGTAAAAAGACCTATAAAAAAGTTATCCATATCAATAATGACATAGTGCAGTAGATTCTATCGTAGAGGTAGAGAGAGAAACAACATCAAATGAAACTAGATCTAGGGAAAATAATCGATCCTTCAAAAAGTATATAGCAATGACATTACCTTTCCATGAGAGGAGATAGTATTTTGAGCCATTCTTGATTATGAGATCTAATTTAACCTTATGATTCAAGATTTGACTTATATACAAGAGGTTTGTTGTCAAGATAGGGACATATAGTACCTTTGTCATATTATAAATTCTTATCCCGAGAAGAATGGTGATAGTTTCAATTGTTTCTATACCATACTCTTTTTCATATACAATTTAAACTTAATCTCCAATGGGTTTATTCATTATAAAATCAATGGTTCGTTTACATCCTATCATATGCTTGATGGCACTAAAGTCGATCAACCAAACATTAATCATTTGAGATGAAGTTTGGGAGACAAGAATTATGTTCTTTTATGTACCATCACTACCATATTTTACTGGTACCTCCTCTTTAAATTCATCATCCTAGTGATGTTGTGTTGCTGCATTTTTGTAATACTTTTGTCATTAAGGACATATTTTGGATTTATGTGAATCATCTCCACTAGATGTGCCCTATTGGTTGGATCAACCTTGTGTTAAATAATTATACCAATAGTGGTCAGTGTCATGTGTATTGGTGCATCAAATGTGACACCATTTTTTTCCTTCTCATATTTATATTATTGTTTTGACTAATTTGGTGGTCCTTCTAAGAACTTTGAACATTGCTTTTTGGAAATTAGGGATTTATCCTTGAACTCATCTTACACAGATTGGATGGCTTCTTTTGTTGAATCAAATTCACCAGTTCTTAGAAACACATTATTTTTTTGTGATATTTAGTGTTGTAATGAATGTGAAAAATTTAGAGGGGAGATCTCTCGATGTGATTGGAACCAATAACTTATCCTCGATCAATTTTCTAAGTGTAGCTAATTATGATCATAATTATGGCACCTAGGGTAAGAACTCCTCAACTTTATCACCATCTCTCATACTAAGAGTATGAAGCTTCGACTAGAGATGGACAATATTCATCTATTTTTTTTACCTTGTAAATGGTAGATAGAATGTCCCAATACTATTTTGATGTTGAAAAATCTCAAATATAAGGTTGAACCTCATCCGTGACACTAAGTGTGATCAATATTAGGGATTTTACATTTAACTTAGTATATTTCATTTCCTCATCAACTCGAGAAGGATGGGTCACAATACTAATAATGATGCCCCATAATTATTAGAATTGAAGGATCATTCACATCTTCATGTTTCATGAGGTAAAATTTGGCCCTTTGAGAAGTTGGGCATTGGACAAGAGTAATTTTGGTGTAGACATTTTATTTATTTTTTTATTTGTACAAGATTTCATAATCAAAATAGTATTTTATTGCTTCAAATGTGTTGTATTAAAAAAATGTACATCATTGAAAGCACTTTATTTTCTCTCTTTCATCAAAAGCTACATTCTATGGATAAACATATATGGGTTTTTAATCCTTCTTTAGAGGAACTATTGTGGGAGCCTTCTTCACAAGTTTTTGCTTTGGCCTAAGTATTATCAATGGTCAACACCACCTATCATGCATATATACAATGAAAAAATCAATACAATACCCTTCATTAGTAATGAAACACTGAGACTCAACCCTCAAATGTCTAGTTTACTAGTTTAATGAGTTGGAAGCACTAGGTTTCAAAGTTAGCAAACAACATGTAATAGAGAAAATCAAAGCACAATAAAGATATTGATGCTTTGAAGCCATGAAATAGACCAATAATTCTCTTTATTCTTTGAAACTTTATAAGGATGTTAATTAACCCTAAGTATCTGCTTGATAGTAGTGGAAGTTCACCACTAGCCACTAGGACTATCATGAAAGACCCACAATGCACCCACACAAAAGCCTAGAACTAGTAGCAGTCTCATGAAATTCTACATACACCTTCACCAAGCATCGATCAGTATTATTCAAGAATAGATACCACCTCCTCAGTGATCATCTTCTTTACCACATGGTTTCACTATGTAGGTGACTTATTTTGCACTCTTATTCATGTTGATCAACTCCTCTCCACTCTGATACATGTGGTGACTAAGAGGTATGGGAGCTTCAATCTACATTGGATTGGGCAAGTGGCATAAGCCAAGTTGATTTATAGGATAAAATATAAGCTTTGATAAATTATTCATGAAAAACATGTGTATAAATACATTTTATAAATATTTATTAAATATGTAACTATTAATTGCTATGTTACTCAACCGCCTAACTAACTAACAACTAGGATTAACATTGTAATACTAAATAACTATGTTAAAATTATATATGAATTATTTTAACACTTAGATCTTATCCATGATAATTAGATCATACTCTATATCAATTTTCAACCTACAAATCTCTCATTTCATTCAATTTCTAGCTAAGTACTTATTTTCATTAATTATTACTATTTTTAGAAAAGTCAAACTAAGTCAATTCTATTAAAAATTAGTGGCTATATTAATTACATATTTCTACCCTGATTTACTATACTTATCCCTTTAAAAACCTATGTTTTACATATACTAAGTTATAAATGACTAAAGCATTTGGTGAACCTGACTTACTTCGAATATTGCATAAACCCAGACTCTAGATAACCTTAGGGTTTATGTTTCCATCTTTCTAAGATCCACACTTACATTTTAGATCCCTATATTTTTATAATTGTATCTAACATAATAAGAATAATAATGATAAATAGATTTTATTACTTTTTAATAAAATGTTTTATAGTTTCCCTTACATGTTTATTTCCTTTCATTTGGAAAGAATTCAAAGATAACATAAATACATATGTACTGATGGTTTATATCAATTAAAATGTATGTCATATTTCATTCTATCTCCAGCATATTATTTTTCTCTTATGTGGAATTTAATTACGAAAAAAATCCTTACATACATATAGGATCAATTACAATATAATTTATTAGTCTTATTTAATAAATTTAATACCCTAACAACCATGTTTCAATTGTTAATGTCTTATCCTATGCACAAAAAATAATATCCTTCTCCTCTTCATCTCCATGAGTATGATTGCTACTTTCCCTCTAACTAGGACCATGCTATCACTCCTCCATGAGATGACACATTTTATACTATTGTTGCTAATGCCCATACTCAACCTATCCATGCCTCCACCTCTCCCCTATAGGGTGTGTGCATACATGTTCAATAAAATTAAAAAAAATTTGCACTTGTGAGACTCTAAGGTATCAAATTATCAGTATGACTAAGTTAATATCATAATTAAGGAATTAAAATGAGTTATTAATTAAAAAGGTAACATTATTTGTAAATCAAATTGTACAAATTATTTAGAATATGCTAGTGTTCATGATGTATATGCATCTACACATAGAAAATTTGTGTATATAACTCTTTCATATCCAAATCATAAAGTACAAGATGAGAAATATAATCAAGATCAAAATATTACACAATATGAGAATCAGGACACTCTCCCCTATATAACAATGAAAATCTTATCATCAATAACTATGAGAATTTATAGAGTTTCAAATATAGACTTCAAAAATAGCCCCATGATAATGCCAAGATTATACAATCTATAATAGAAATAATGAATAAATCAAATAATGGTGCATCTTCTACACCCCTAGATAAATATATTATTACATTTTCATTGGGGGAAACTTAGCTTATACAATAACTTATTATAACTATACAACCTTTAACAATGACAACACCTCCTATGGCTAGTTCTTCCTCTATAAATGTATAATCCATTATGCATGATATTCATTCTCTATAGGCTAAGGTGTTACATATTGAGGAGGGCACTAACAAGACATCACATGCCTTGGATTATCATGCTCTTTTATGTATACCTTTGGCACATCACATAGTATCAACTCCTTTTCCATATGGATTCATGGCACCTAAGCTTAACTTGTATAATGGTAAGGGTGACCCAAATCACCATTTATGAGATTTAAATGAAGCATGTTTGGACTACATGTATAATGATTAGATCATTACAAAGTTTTTCCCATGCATTTTTTAGGACTATGCCTTACAATGGTTCTATGATCTTTCACATAAGTCTATCATTGCATTCAATCCATTGGCAGATATGATTGTACTACAATTTTTAATTAACATCAGTGATAAAATCTAATATGCCCAAGTAGCACAACTGAAGAAAAAATATAATGAGCCTATTGTAGTATATGTATTGTGATATAAAACTATATTAGAAAAGATGACTAGCCCCATGATAGATAGAAATATCCAAGACATATTCAAACAAAGTTTACTACTAGTATTACATGAAGCCATCTTGTTCAAGAAATTTTCAACATTCACCAATTTATTCCACATAGTGAAAGAAAGGGAAGTCAAGCTTCTCTTTATGGGAAAATTAAAATATACAAGTAGATCAATATCAAATAGTAAGATTTATAATAAGAATCCATAGAAACTAAGGGAAACTAAAAATAAGAGTGATCCAAAGGCCATAGTTAATGCAACTTTAGACTCACCTCCTTGGTTTTATCATCTCCTCCGTGAAGATTTTTTACCAACCTTCCAGAATTGTTAGTACATGTTTTATAATGGCTCATAAAATACAATGTCATATCTTTCCCTCCCATCAAAGAGGTTGATACAACATGGACTCTTCCAAGTAACTATTATTTTAATCCATTTTGTGACTATGAAAGGGCATCAAGCCATACATCAAATAGATACATTGGCTTGAAACATAAGATACAATATTTGATAGAGGCTAACATCATTCATGAGGGAACACCCATAGAGGCACCTAAAGTTAAACAAATGAAATCTAAGTCATTGAAAATATTTTTATATCCATTTCCAAAACATACAAATAATGAGATAGGTGGAATTTCAGGTGTTTACTATAAGTATCAATCACATCCATCACTAGCATCTTATAATACTACTACAAAAGATGCACACCCCCTACATAATATCATTGGTGTATATAATAATGCAATACTAGCTCGACTACAACTATTGGTTATAGTTTTGAGCATATTTTCCATTAGTACACCATAGACTTTAGTTATCCCACTAGTGCAAGTGAGGTCTACTCTTATAGTGTTGCTACATACACATACTCTCACATAAAGACCCTTATTAGAGAGACCCCTACATCAGAGATATGCTAAAAATTATATGAGGCCTTCCTATACCACTTTTCTTCTAAGATCAATGTTACTGAGTTTTTAAGGTTCTTAAAATAAGGCATCCATGTAAGCTATAACATCTTATATTATATGGGTCCCTAATACCCATACCGTTCACAAGATACCCCAGTCAACGTCATGGATTCCTAGCATCACTTCACAAACAGTGCCATCTATAAATCACTTAGTAAAATAGGATCTAGGAACTTAGTTACCTTTTCACACAATATGTATGATTATTTTTCCTTTATTTTACACTTGCCACATTGATAGTGATTCTCCCATTAGACTCATTTATTACTGTGTTTCTCCCTTCTTTTTCATAGTTTCCTTATTTATTACTCCTTGTATCTAGTTTCATTTTCATGTTACTTGTACATAGATTATATCTATAAAATACAAAAATAATATAATATGACAAAACAGAAAAACATTCAAATATTTACTAATAAATTATAAATTATATATTGTATGCATTTCCATGTTTTCATCTCTTATATTTTCCAAACATGATATATTCTAGCTATATTAGTATAGTATGTTTTTATTATACATACATTGCTTCACTTGTTCTTGTCAAGTATTTGTAGATACCTACAAGAATTTGGTCCACTACAAAGATATATATTTGATATGCTTTACCCATTGGGGGAATATACAAAGATACACAAATTCTTCATTTGATACATTCACCCTTTTGGGGTCACCCTATACATAATTTTTATTGCCAAGTTACATCTTTCTAAACTCTACATCACATATTAAGCACTATTATATCTTGATATTGATCATCTTACAACTACTAAGTTATTTATTTAACTACTACCACTTTAGACTCAACTTAGGTACATCTTAGATCTTATACAGATTTGTTGCACATGTTAATGCATATTTTCATTTTTTCATTTTTGCATTTCCTAGTTTAGACTTGGTTATGTCTCTATGCTTATTTCATTTGAGGGTATTTGAATATCCCATTAATTTATGTCTCTATGCCACTTATTTTCATTCTATGTATGTTTTGGACATGTGCCCATGTCCTTGTGTGTTCCTTCCTAATTGTGTATGCAAACATTTAAACATGTCTTTTCATGTGGCTCTAAACCAACTTACTTGTCATCTAACTATGTGGACATTTGTACATTTATTTCTATATCTTGAGTTATCATATTTAGTCAAATGTGCCCATGTCCCTTGTATTGTGGCCCCTTGGCCTACTTTGCATGCCTCATGTGTGTTTCATGGATATTTTTTTGTATGCATCATGGCCATGACACTTATTTTTTTCTTGTTATACACTCTAGTATTAGATGTCATGAGGGACTTCATGCATCTCCCCTTCCTCCTTGGGTGAAATTATGGACATAATGACCCATACCCCTTTGTATCTACTCAATTATTACTCAGATTTATTGTTCATATACATTGATACATGTATCTTGACAACCTTGTGAATGTTAGATATAACATACATCACACATTACAAACTTATGCTCAGATTACCTTAAATTTTAAAGTTATGTATACACATCATATTTTTTTATTATATAGATATCATATGTGATTTTATTAACACAAAATTTATAGAGGTTTTTCTTTCAAATATAATTCTTGCATAGGTACAACAACTCTCCTCAAAATAGGGTACATTCATAGCGGTTTATCACATAGATCAGGCTATCCAAATGCACTCAAAGTATATCTTTCAACACATAGTCATAAACTATATAAATTAATTTTAGGAAAAAATAGTGAGAAACATTGATACAAAGATCAATTTATGTTGCATAAAAATTAGAATAGTTAGATATTATCACCCAAATTGGGATAATAGCACCACATGGCACTATTGTCCAAGATATGGTGTTAATATTGAGTAGCCTCAATTTTAGAAAATTATAAACTGACCAAAAATTTATAGTAGGTATATTAAAATTTTACATAGGCTCACTAATCTGAGCAACGTTTTAGGTGACAAATCGGGCAATGGTTTTACCCCAATTGGTGGTAGAATTTCTAGTAGCCATTACTTTTGTAGCATAGCTCCGTTTGACTCCCTGTTTGAACCATTGGAAAGCTAAGAATGAGGGGAAAATCGTGAGATGGAATTTATATTTTTTGGTAGGTTTTTACCCTCTAAAAACAAATGGAAGTACCCCAAATTTCAATTTTAGTAGTGTACTCTAAAAATAGTAAGTTTCTAAAAATAGTATTTCCTCGAATTCTGTATTATTTTAAATGATGGAATTCAAACAACTTAATCTCCCTTAAGATTGATGACCTTCAAAATCTTCCTCCTACCTTAAAAATGTGTATAAATGAAGATGTAACCTGAAATGGAAAGCAAACATCTCTTCTCATAGATAGGCATATGTTTGGGTCTACAAATTTGATGAATAAAACATCTCTTCTCAGGGATATCATTATTGTTATTGTGTTTTTATTATTTCTTGAATTATCATTCAACCAAAGCTTCTATGTTTTGTATCACTCATTTATATATTACTACTTTTGGATCAATTTAGCTCATATTCATACTAATTTACTCAGATTTATGATATCATACACAACATGATATTCTTGTTTTATTTTAGATTATTATATAAATATTATTACAAGTCAATCCATAATACATATACTCAGATATCAATTTTGAGGCCATGTGCATGGCGTATTACTTACATATGCTCACTTATATACCACTTGATTAGATGGAATGACAAAATCCATGTCATTCTCTGCATTGTAAAAATTAGACACCATGTTCTAGGTTCTCCATCTATAATGGCTATCATTCTTAAGTGTCCTAGAGCTGCCTAATATTCCTATGTGTCCCACAACCATTTTAAATTTTAGACTTCCCATGTGGCCACACATATGACATATATAGTTCCAATTACACTTACATATCTTTAGTTACATCATGTAATTTCAAATTCAAAATAATCTACTACACATGGGTAGGCAATGATGGATACATAGTCTACTTGATTTTTTGAGCCAACTACATGAAAGGGATAGACACACGATCAGTCCAATCCAAGTTATTCATAAGTCATCATCTACCAAGCAAGGGTGGGTAATGATGGATTCAAAATTGGATTGAGTTATTGAGATACCCACACATGGAGATTAAACAAACCATCAACTCATTCTAAGTTATTCAGTGATTGATCACTATCTACATGCACACACACAATTTGTCACTACATTTATGCATTTGTTCAAATACATAGTGAGGTGTATTCATTCCTTTTCTCTCTTATCTCTCTACTTAGTTTTGTCTCTTCTTCTAATATCTCTTAGTTAAGGGCTGATATATGCACATTACATTTACAGGATATGTAATGGAGCATGCTTCACATACTCAAATCCAAGTTCAGGGGTTTCACCTCTAACGTGGCTTTGAGTATACTTTTGTTTCCTTTATCCTCATCACATCACTTTGTTGCATTTCTATAATAAATGGGGGGAGGAAAGTTAATAACCTAAAAATGACACTTGTGTGCTAAGAGTATTACTGGAGACCACCCATTACTAGATTTGCATCATACCTATATTGGGTCCTATTTAAGCATTTATTCAACCTTCATGTGGGCCACACACATTCCTAAACATACCTAAAGTAGTCTTAGACCCTCACTTTAACATCCTAGACTTTAGTGCTTCAAATTCTGCCCACTAGACACTAACACCATAATTTGGACAGTAGCACCCCATGGTGTTAGTGTCCCAAATTTGGTGCTATTATCATTTTCCATCCTTTTATTATCAATGGATAAATTTTCAAATTAACAACCACCTAAGGTCATGTTAGTGCTATTTTAAGACCCACATATGCACTAGAACATTATACATACATACATTTATCCCTTTATCTACTAGATGGAAATTAGATGCAAATTACATAAATACACTCAGAATAAGTTGTGCACAATCAAGGATACCAATCCCTATTCTTCTCTACTTTTACATATAACCACCTACAACATTACTAAGATCATATTACTTAGGCTAACAATCTTAAACTCATTCAGAGCACTCAAGTCAGTATTCATAATAGCTTTATTTACACTTTTAAAATAGCATTTAGGTGTGGAGAACTACATCATGTCTGGTACCTCTTTAAAGTATTGGTATGTAGGTAACTCTCATCATAGTGAGGTGTTGAGGATGTTCATCCTACCCCACTAATAAAACACTACTGGTGTCAACTAGAGGCTCTAGCAACATGGAGCTTTTGGTTTTGGATATAAAATCAGTCAAGAGAGGTCATCTACAATGATCTAAAACTCATGCACATAAGAACAAGCCTGTTAGACCTAGACAAAAGTTCACCCAAAATATCATAACAATTTTGTACAGAGAATACTAGCACCAAAACAGGGACACTAGTGCCATATGGCACTAATGTTCAATTAGGGTGCTACTTTATAAGAAGGGTTTTGACACCTAGATCCTATCTATGACACTCAAATTAGCCTTTGTCTCAAGTTTCAACCTCCATATCTCTTGTTTCAATCAATTTCTAGGTAAATATGTATTTAAATTATTTAATACTTTTTTAGAATGTTAAAACTACGTCGATTCTATTACAAATCATTGGTTGTATTTATTACATATTTATACCCTAATTTATTATATTCCTCCCTTTAACGACGTAGGATTTACATCTACCAAGTCCTAAACAGTTAAAACACATCTATCTTAACAATCTCATTATGTATGTGAATTTATACATGTATCTCACATTAGTATTTTCAAACATTTTATATATATGATTATGTCATGATCCTCCATGTTATCATTGTTACTCATATTTATAAATTTCTCATTACATATTTTTCCTAAATTTTCATTTGAGTGAAGTTATTTTTTAGTCTCAACAACTCACTTTAGAAGAGGAGGAATACACATTGACTTGTCTTACAGACTAATCTCCTACAATTTAATACATGGGGATAAATTTGTAGGCCTTATATAGTTGGTAAAGCTTCATACCTCTAAATTACTCATAGATCTATTTTGGACAAGATCAGTCCATTTGGATAAGGGTGCACTTTAGAACTATCTAAAATAGTGCTTTTTTATCCAAGAAAACAAAAAATAGTCACTTTCATGAACTCTCATAACCATAGGAAATACATAACATTTAGAAACATGTATAAAAATTTAGTTTCCAAACACATATGGAATAGCAATACTTGTCATTATTCTCAATGCATACACTAGACCTAGACTATAATATATTTTTGTACTAGTTTTTAGCCATTCTTTATATAAATGATCCTTATTTCATCTATAGTGGTGGTTCACCCTTTTTTCACCAATTTTTGTGCTAAAACAATCTATTGGAATTCATAAATAGATTTCAAACTACTTCACTACTTTGTGTATGAAATGGTGGATTCAACCAAACCTTGAGATCTTAAACACATTCACCTATCAATGAGGATTGGGCCATCCATAGTCCAATCCAAGATTCTTAACAAGAACGAAATTTTAAAGGATCCTACCCTCTATAGTCACTAGTTTTTCACCATAAAACACAATGATTCATGTACCCAATTAAATGTTTTCATTCCTTATTATTAGATAAATAATTTTCTAATCTTTTACTTCTTGATTTTCATCTTAACTAAGGATTTATTTCATACATTTTTCATTGTAGCTTTACATTAAACTAATACTAGTGTTTCGGCCTACATTTAAAAATGCAATTCATAGGTAAGTTTAGATACACACTTTTGCCTATCAATTACCCACAATAGAGCAAATGTTCTCACTTTTCCAATCGTGCAATTATCCTCCAGATATATACGTGGATGGAGAATGTCTTCTTAAGGCTGTCAGGGCATTCGCCGCAGGCTTTTGCAACGTTGTATTGCTCTAACCATCACGTATCATACATTGTTTGAACTCTTCCAGCAGTCAGACGTTCTACGAATTATTCCAACAGACATTGAGTGTCGCAGGTTTAGACCGTAGCCTCAGCCGCAAATGCCATCACTTCAACGAAAAGATCGACTCTGTCGACAATTCTATTCGAGTAGGCATTCTCTGTAAATTAGATCTGGACCTTCCTTAGCCTGCTCGCAAGCAGATTTGAGGTTGCCAATGCAGATAGCCGTCCTCCACTTGTCGTGCTGCTTATCAACACTTGGCTGCTTTTATGGCTACTCGGTATTCTCTGATACCAGATGAGAGCAATAAAATCTTCGATGATATTATTCATTGACAAAATAGTTGAATATATATAGTATAGATTCGGTTGCAACAACTGAAACAGTCCTATAACCACCAACTGTAATACATAACTAATAACTAACACCTAAGATTAACACTGTAATACTATGCTAACAAAATTTCGATCATCAATTATGCAGTTTTTATATGGTAACATGATTTCATTGAAATTTAAAAAATAGTGCATAAATTATACAGATTAATTGAGAGTGATTGAGAATTGAGGTGAAAGTCATGGAAATTAGTGGCACTAAAACTATAATAATCAAAGTGTTGGTAGGTGATTAAGTGAAGCGTTAGAAACGTGGTTGTTATTCAATTGAGTTATACCACCAGCCTCTTTCTTCAACCCTGAACTGTCATAAGCTTTTGGAAAAGACAAGTAATTATTCTGCAGGAGGTAAATTGAGGAAGGTCATAAATAGTTTGTGGTGTGCCTTTGTCAACCAGAGAATTTGTGTTCAATTAAATTTTTTTAAACGATTAATTGCTAGCAGCATGTGTCCCCTTATAAATAGAAAGATGGTTATAAATAATAAATATATGTTGCTGAAGTTTTATAAATAAGAGGGATGCCTTCTTGAGTAAATAAAACACTATCAAAATAAGACGATGCAGTCCACAATGAGGAGGAGGAATGATTGTGACTTGATTGATGAAGGAGAATAACCTGATCAAGAGAGAAGATATTTGGGAGAGAGAATAGGAAATAATCCAAAATGTACAGGTAAATATGAAGAAGAAAACCATTTTAATAGCAGTAGTATGCAATTTCCAAAATAACAGAATTATTATTGAGTGAAGACATTTTATATTGTGACTACCACACCATTTTGAAGAATTAGTATACAATAAGTACGTCTTTTACAACAGGAGCACCAAATCAAGACACATTTAGAATAACAGACTTTTCATTTAGATAAGTACACCCAACCCTTTGTAAACTGTGTTTAACTCATAGATACATGTTGATTCTGATAAATTGCGTACATTTTTATTTTAAATATGATTAGGTTGTTTTGAAAACTATGTTTTTAAGCTTTGGTGAAACTATATTCTAGCATTTTAAAGTTGTTTTTTTCATACTTTTGTAAGACTTAATTATAGTTGTAGGTGCGTCCTAATGAGTGCACCTTAATATATCGGCCTCATGAAGAGAAGCGGTATCAACCTCAGCATTTAATTCCCATCAATGTGAAGACTAATAATTAAAGGTTGTAGATATGATGAACACTTTTTATCTGCCTTTTTTTTTTGAAAACTATTACTCTTATTTGGTATGTTAGTGTTTTTTATGTCATTTTTAAAGAAATTATTTCTCGATAAAGATGATGTGATTAGTATAATTTTATTTTGAATTTTTTAGTTGTATGCTTTTTTTGTGTGTGAATTTGTTATATATTGTTGACTAAAAATTAATATTTTTGATTATATTCTTTTAGAAACCTACCTTAGTTATATTGTGTTATTTATAGTTTTTTATTTTCAAATTGCATTGGTTATTTGACTTGTAATTTTTACTAAAGAGATGAAACATTATTTGTAACATTTTCAAAGCTTGAGATTATTAGCAATATTTATTCAAATGATGCAGCTCTTAGAAATGAAGCTTAATAATTTTATCTTAAGATTTTTATGAATTAATAATGTAACAAGTATTAGAATATTGATATTATTGATTATATTGAATTATTATTTTTCCTTTGTCCTTAGAATTTTGTGTATTTATAGTAGTTTATGATTGATTCTTTTTAATTATATATGAATCATCTTGATATGTATGAACTCTCACAAGTAAAAATAGAGTATGAGATATGTAATTCTTTGGAATTAAAATATTTAGATTTAATTTACACAAATTGTCACCTACCATACCTTATATATTATAATCATCATTATAATACCAATTTTTAATTATGCAAAATTAATCAAACTATGAAGATCTAAAATATTTTATCATGTTTTATAATGAATGGTAATGAATTATTTTTATCTTATATAATACTTGCTATTTGTGATTTATCGTGTTATGTAATTGACTCAATGAAGTCTTATACATGTATTTGATCAAGTACAATATCCTATACAAGCAATATAATAGAATGATCCTTAAATTGTGATGGAACTAGTTTAAAATATATGAAAGGTGTATCATTTATTGGAAGACTATATTCATATCCATCATCTATACATTTGATACATCTATGGAATGTAGAGGTTAAAACCTCCATTGAATGAATCCCAAGTCTCATCAAAATCAAATTTTAGTTTAATTGGTTGGGCATTACTTAGAAAATAGTAGGTAGTATTTTTGAGACCTATTAGTAAATCCAATGTGATAGATCTATGAGTTTGATGACAAGTTTTATTAAAAGCCATTAATAATTTGTTCTAAGGTTATAATGTTATTTATATCAATACATAATTATTTTAAGATAGTCAAGCCTCAAATTTTCATTATTTTAGCATTTTACACCAAATCACACTTAATGCTCATTTAACATGGATAAAAAGTGGATTTTTTTTCATTATTGAATGTGATAACCTTGTTGATATCCTTTATTATATTCATGATACAAGCAAATGATGTTGGTTGTATATGATTAGGGAGAGTTTTATCACATAATAAATTATATAATATATATTTATAAGCTATTGATCATTTTAATTGATCCAAAATAGAAATATTAGTAAGGGTACTCCTAATTTAATAAATAATATCACAACATTTATATTGATTTTATTGACTCATGGGAGGTGGTGGAGGTTATAAAGGAAAATATTGAACACCCTTTTTCTACCTTGGTGGATAAAGTATCCATCATTATCTTATTTTATTACTATGAGTATTAGAATCTAATATGAGCCTTAGTTAAATAATAGGAATAGGAAGGATATTTATGTAACCTTGGGGCCTAGGAAAAATAGTGATGAATTTGTTCATGAACACCCTTTGATGCCTAGTTATGGCAGGTAATATCTCAGATTAGATGTTTTACCAATATAAATCTTGGAAGGCTTGAGATTTTAGATGGTTTTTTTAGCCTTTGTATGATTTTTGGATATGATTAATGTATAGACAAAGATAATAGCATATTGGAAATTGAGGTAATATGTAATATAGAACTTTAAGGAATGAAAGAAAAATATACTCATTATTTTTCATATTTAAAACTTTGGAAATTTTACAGTTCAAGAAGAAAGGGTAAAACTAGTGAAGGTTTCATTTTCTTTGTTGACTCTCAGATATATTGATCCAAGTTGTAAATATTGAACATGGTTTTGAATGCACTAACTACAGAGTATACCACCATTCCCATAGCCATAATATCTCATCTCTAGTTTATGTTGAGGGTAAATTATTTAGTTTAATACTTTATTAGTGTACAATAATAACAAATGGTTGTAGGTATCCTATGGATAAAAAAATATTAAGTGTTTATAAAATACCTTAAAGTATTTCAAAACTAAAATCTATGAATCATGTTGTACAATGGCTTGAGTATTGGGGTAATACCCCTCACACCATGACTTAGATTAAAATAAAGATAGATTTCCCTATAACGAGAGTTTGTACGAGTTTTATAACTAACAGATCATATTTTGTAATAAAATGAAGAAAAAACTAAAAATGAAATTGAAAATCCACATTAGATTAATAAAATATCAAAAATAATAGTTTAGTTTCACAAATATGTTTAACCCTATTTTTGATAAATTAATATAAATTTTAATTTGTTTCAATACTTTTAAAATTAAAAATATCAGAATGCTAAAGATATAAAATATTAAACTTTTCTAAATTTTAAAACTTTTTAAATATGGAAAAAAATAAGAAAAGTATAAGTAAAGACATACTTAGCTTGTATGATGTATTTTATTGACTATTTTGACTATCTAGAAGTGGAAATTAAAATAAGAGGTTACTTTGCAACCTCAAGATCTGGAAATATATTACAAAAAATATCTAGATAGGTCTATTTTAAGTGGAATACATTACAATGCATTCAAGTTTATTGATTATGGACTTATCCCATTTGATTCTGATAGGTGACAGTCATTCAGAGAAAGAGAATGAATAATTTTGAAATTGGGAGATCAGAGGTAAAGTTATAAGATTTCTCTAAACATGATAATTTTATATTGATAGGATCACAGTGTTATCGAGTCCATTGACTATGGACTTATCCAAATTGATTGTGCATAAAAATTGATCATTGCACCTATTGTGCCTCTATGTTGAGCTATCTATAAGATATATAAGATTTGAAAATTCTAAGAAATTTTATTTGTATTGTTACTCTTAATTTTAATACCCTAAAGCCACATTAATATATTTCAAACCCTAAAAATAGATTAATGTAATGGGTTGAGTTATCCTCAATCACCTCCTTGATGATTAAACACTACCTACATATCTAATACTCTAATGAGGGAAACAAATCTAACATGGTTCTCCAACATAGATTGATTATGTAATTGTACTCCTTTGAATATGTGTATGCAACTAGAAAATAACTTTAATACATTACAATGATAGCTCTCCACTTACTTTCAAGGGCTTTTGACTTGGCTTATGACTTCTCTTTGTGAATGATAGTGAATTTTTTGTGAATATGGAAGGTTTTGATAAAGTTTAATAGTGTGTATGATTGACAGAATTGAATGCTAATTGGCTCCAATGAATGACCTTACATGTGTATTTATAAGAAAACATTTTAATAATTTCATTTAGCTGACCAAAAGAAATGTGTAAGAAGACCCAAAATAATGGTTTCAATTTCAAAATTAGTCATTATTTGGCCTAGAATGTCGATGTTGTAAGTGGAAAATAATGCACTATGCTCCTGTCTAACTAGAGAAAAGTTGTCCAAAAGGATCAATGATATTTGTCTTCTATTGAAGAAAGTCTGAAGTTATTTTTAGATAGCTTGAGCATTTGATATTAGATGTTTTGTACAATAATGATAACATAAAAAGGGTGGAACCTGCATTTAGATAAATGGCTTTGAGGAATGATGAATAAGATTCATTATTTGTGTGAAATCTACGTGATTCATGATGTATCACAAATTAGCATTTTCAAGTACTTGTGATCATAGTTATATGTTTGCAGTACTATGTATTTATTTTCTATTATATCACACTTATTTCAAATGTATTTTAATAGAAAAAGGAAAGAAAATATCTTTCTAAGTTAGTAGGTGTGAAAACTTTTGGTATATTGATAATGTTTTATAAAATTTCTATCCATATGAACTATTTAAATCACTTACTTTGAAATAAATATAATTATATGATAATGGGTCCTCATTGACCTTTGGGTAGATGTATTCCTTACCTAGTCATTAAGTACATCTTTTATTTGCATTTTATAACATGATTGTATCCATGTCCATATGTATCTCATTGTCATACATAGAGTTTATATATAGAATTGTTAGTGACACTAAGTCATTACAGTTAACCATATTTCCACTCTCCCACCCAACTATATAAACTCATGGTTTGTGGAACCTTTTTTTAATCGTATTACATGGAAAATTAAATATGGCTTGTAGACATTTACAATGAATAAAATTTAAAAATGTCTATTATATTATGACATTTTATATTATTTTATCATATGGAGGTAAGAGATGTAACAATGTATGAACCAATTACTTGGATCCATAAATAGAGGGAAGAAAGTTTCTATCATTAAATACTATGTATGAATTATGATCATAGGTATGAATAAAATGAATGATCCATCATTAAGATATCAAAGTCCAATATATAACTCATTGGATTCAAAAGCTTCACAATTTACAAGGATTCTTATGAAATCACCTTCTCATTTTCTCATTGAGATCTCATTTTAGGAGAAAATCTTGTGATCTATCGTATTATAAAACACATGCACTTAAATGTAAGTTTAAATCGATGATTATGAAATAAATTGATCTTATTAACTACCTCATTCATCATTAGAATCCTCATCTTAAATACAAGGTGATATTAGCTCCAAAACAATGTTTAATTTTGAACTTCATTGCCATTTGCAATCAATAATAAATATTTTAAAAAAAATCATATTTCTTTAATACACTATATCTCATCATCTTTCACCCTAAAAAGAATGATCTATTATTAATATTAATTTATGTTCAACTTTAATCCATGAATCCCATACCTTTGAAACATTGGTGGGAAAAAACTTATTTATAGCTATAATTTTTCAACAAATTCAAAACTTTATAGCAAATTTTTATCTAATATTCAGATGTATATAATATGCTTGCTAATTATATTAGTAAAAAAAAATTGTTTGAAATATCAACTTCAACACATAAGAATATTAGGGGGGTGAATGTTACAAATAATATTTACATGGGATATTTACTAAGAAGTAAATAGTAATAGTTGATATTTACCAAGAGGTAAATATAGTTAGTCTGTATATCAGAATATTGTTACATAAACAATATTATGATAATAGATATATAGCTACAATATATTGTTTACATTATTATAACAATATATTGTATTGCATAATCATATGTTGAGATATTTTAGGTGGGAGATCAGGGGAGAAAATATAGGAATATTAAACCTATTTATATATATATATGTGTGTGTGTAATCTCATAGAATGTTTTATAATTAGAGCATATAGAATACTAAAAAAAACAAAAAACTTGACAATGCAGAAGTATAAATGCATGTGGAGGTGCATGAAGTTTGGTGGCCAAAAAGTTGACATTTTAATGTCTTTTTCATGTATTCAAAACAGGAATTAAGCATAGATGCATACATAGTTTTAAATTAAAGAATACACATTATGTAAACTAGGCTCGGTATTATTGAACATACTATGCATGCACATCTTTATCAACATTTTTAAAAAGAAATATTGAAATGTTTTAATTAATTTTTAAAAGTTTTCATTGCATACAAAAACCATTAGCACCATCAAACCAACACTTTTGTTATAAGCATTTACACTTCTACCTTGACAAACTCTATTAAAATCTCCTAAAAATCTTCTTTAGTGAGACAATCAACAATGTCACATGTACATAGAGAGGTAAATAAACTATTTTTCTACCAATTAAAAACAAAATTATTATTTTTGAGGGGTTTACATTTTTTATTCAAACCATTTATTTTTAAATTTGTATAGCATATCAAAACAATTCACAATCCAAAAATATATATACAAAACCCTCCTAACTATCTTGACCCTCAGGTATAATACCCCAAGTCTTTCTAGGTAGTTAGGAGGAATGGTTGCACACATAATAGAAAATAAAAATACAAATTGAATACATAATTACCATAATGAGGGACCTGTTTCAATCAACACCCACCATATTTCATTGGAAAATCCATTAGAGTCATTATTAGGAAAAGTTGACTTAATGAAAGACCAAATTGACAAATGGGTAGGTTATAGGTAGATATAGGTTCTACTACGTTAAAAAAAAATAGTAACTAGTTCAAAGCATAAATAAATAACCAAAGATAAAATGTGTGCAATATTCATTTATCTGACAACTAATGCACCACCTTTATTATCATTCAAATAATTCTAAATCCATTGGTTCCACCATGATTTTATAAGACACAACTTTTAGAACTAATATTGGATAGTTTTTTACTATCCACCTTATAAAAACCATGAGATTCATTATATTTTTTGAGAAAAAACTATTATGAGTATATCCTTAATGAAAATCATAATTATTTTGATCACTCATAGTTTTAGAGTGGAGGAAAATACTCAATGCATGATAGACCAAGTGCAAGTCTTATGTCTGATCACTATAAGATAGTATTTATCCAAAAGCCATGTCATCCTAAGAAAATCCCATCTATAGTAAAGTAGGTTACAGAGATTAAAAGTTTGTATTCACTTTAGGTGCCTTTTCATACCCTCATTATACATATGAGTAATCTTTTTGGCACTGATACTAGAGAGGGTGGATATGGGAATGTTCCAAATAGTGTTAATTCCTAAAACACCATTATAGATCTTATGGTGTTGTATAAACTAGACCTTAAAATAAGGTGGAGGATGTAATGTAACCCAATTATGGTGGTGCTTCTAAGTGGTGAGATTAAATGGTTACGACTAGGGAATTTTTTACCCATACATTTGGTTTAAAAATGTTAGCACCACCTATGCACATATCTATTATATCATTGACATGTTATGAAAAATATAAAAAAAATATCAAAATATTTTATGTATTAAATTTCAATAGATATTAATTATTTTACATAGAATTTTTTTTAATATATACATGTAATTTTTTATGTTTCACTAGGAGATGGTCTCATCTTTTTCATAACTAGGTTGTGGACCATTAATTTTTTAATATATATTTGTTACCAAACCAATGTATGCATATACAAAGGTAAATATTTGTTAATATTATGGTTAATGTAAATGTATTTACTTATATAGATATGCTCGACTAATAATCATATTTTTTTTAGTTAGTTGATGACTGTAGTGAATACTACTTTATCTGTAGAGGTGATAACAGATATAGATGATGTGCAGATAAATAATTTGAAATTATATAACATCTTAGTATTGTATATTTGATAAATACCAATCACATCTCTATCCTTCAATTCTAGACCTTTATGTTACTAAAAGACTTATAATTATTATCTCGATGTGCCTAACTACTTATATCATGGTTTGACCCTATCATCTTGATGGCCTAGACCACCTTTACACTACATAAAGGTTTAACCATGATCTATATAATTCACTTGTAGTTACAAATTATTATAATTTTTTCATCCTACTGGACACTACCATATACATAGGGACACTAGTGTTAACACTGGTGTCCATATTTCTTATCTAGTGTTCATACCTCAAAAGTAATCCAAATTGCAATTCTTTACAAACATATTGGCTGAATTATTTCTCTTAATGAACTGTCTTATGAAATATTTTTAAAAGGTGTCATAAAAATACAAATCAAATCCTTTCCATTGTTCATCTAACAAATTCTAAACAAGCATCTATTTAATCTCATTAAATATATTGCATAACCTTTTTCTACTACCCTATTCTTCCTTATTTCTTTATTGGTCATAAGATCATTCATAACATAGGTCTAAATCATTCAAAGAGAAACCCATGATAACTATTTATAAAATTACAACCTAGATCACCGCATGCATCTACATATTGCATATTGTAATCTTGTACACACACACTCCCATAATTAGTGGAGAATTACATAAGTCTGAGGGCCTCTTTAGAGTATTGGCCATGTAGGTAGCACTCATTTATAAAAGGGTATTTAAGGTTGGCTTGAAATTGTGAGCTCACTAACATATTTTTATCAAGCTTTCATTACCTAAGGTTGAAGAGCCATAGGTTAAGAAATAAATAGTCATCTATAGCTTGTTCACAAGATCTAGACACATTAGTAGAAAGACGACAAAAAACCCATAAAGGTTTAAGTGGTCATTTTTTGATCTAAAAATTATTTTGTATATGATAGAACCATTGAAATAATGATAGAAGTATTGATGGTAGTATCCATAGGTCAATGCTAATGTCTAGGGCTCTATAAATAATATTTCCAAAATTTGAAAACTAAATCATGATCTTCAATCTACTTATTCTCACACTTGTATTAATTAAAAATATATATTTATTTGAGTTTTTAATTAATTGGCCTTCTCAAGAATAGTTTTATTCATCCTTGTGATTAGGTTATTTTATCATTGAACCCTTAACACATCTAAAAACATAGGATTAAACATGTTTCTAATTCAATTTCATCCACACAACAATTCATTGTGGTATGATAACTTGTAATTTGGAATTTTAAATATAGATTTATTTTAATAATTTTCATTGGTAATTTTGTAAATATTACTAACATGAATCTATTATCCAAGTAGAGTTGTTTGATTATGTGTGATACTCCTATTAAAATTATTATCAGAGATGATGTGGTATATAATAGTTTCTTTTCTAAATTTAAATATTATATTTTGATTATTTAGTTATTTTATTTATTTGTTTATATATACATGTGCAGGTTTTGACCTATTTCATTAGCATGAGTAGGGCACCAAACCTTGGTGTTTCTCCATTTCACACTCATGTGTATAAGACTCAAGATGTCATTGACCCTATTGAGTGTGACCATGGGATTTTGATTATTGAAATCTTAAATAGTTTTTGTATCATTTTAAAATTAACTTCTAAACTATATTGTATGTCTAGTATGTAAAGTTTATAACAATATTTTTATCTGAACATGTTCAACTATAGGAAATCTATGAGCATAAAATGACCCGTAATTGGATATTGGAGGAATTTAAGGTGTTTTAGGGATACCCATCTATGAATAAGTCATTCAAAGTAGAGCCTTGGATTAGTCTAAGTAATTTTAACGATATCAATCTATGATCAAGGCAAAGAGAAGAAGGATTTTTCATGATTAATATATGCCTTACATGATATTTTGTTTTATGCCTATATGTAAATGTACCTATTTTATGAATTGTATGCCTACAGGGCATTGACGAGGATTTCTATTATGTTTAAATTTTGTATGCCTTTATGGATTATATAGATAAATAAAATTGAAGATTTGAAATTATTCTAATTATTTTGTGCTTATTATAATTATTTTAGTTTCATTAATTTTTCAAAACTTTGTTCATAAGTAAATGCTTAAATTTAAATTCATTTTCTACATTAAATTTCCCAACATCCTTATTTGACATAGTAATAGGAAATTTATTAGTTAGGTTCATATTAGTTATTTTATGTTTATTTAAGCCTTGTTTATGAATATATCATTATAAACATTTACATGATTTTTATCTCTATGAATCCTTATTGGATATAAATAACCTCTACTTCCTTTATTTAAATATGACACAAGATTCATATCTTACTTCAATTTTTTTTTACATTTATATAGTGTAATGAAAATTTTTTATGACTCTTACCATGACCTATCAATTATAAAATTTTATTTATATTATCAAGAAAAAAGACCTAATATTTTCATCTATAAAAATATCCAAATTATCATCATTGTGTTCAAGTGAAATTGGATATTTCCACCTTCGGTGCTTAGGATCTATAAAATGGAATTAACACCATGTTACACATTAAGAATAACATCTATGACACATCACTGACATCCTATAATGCATGTTCAATAGATAGATTACTCGTCTTGGGCTTAAGAATGTCCTTTATACAAAAAAATTGTATTTCTTTGTCAATTTTTAGAATCATGTAAAATTAAAATCATCAGTCATTTACAACAATATAAGGAACCATCATATGAATTTATAATCCACATTGTTTTACCTTAGATCAATGAAATAAAATATAATATATGTATCCATGGTAACTTGTAAATTGATCAGTCTTAGAATGTTATTTTTACGTAGTCAAGAGACAAGTTCTTGTCCTTTAATTAAAATTTACACATCTAGGACGTTCCCTTGAAATTAAATTAATTATAATATGTCATGATAGTAAAATCATATATTTTATAAGATACGTGACTTTGAAACCCAATTACATATTTTTTTTTACCTACTCTGACACGCATAAATATTGACAATAAATGTTATCAATAATTAAGCTGTAATTAGATATACCAATCTTTGGTTCTTTGTGGCTAAAAATTAGCATTGCCACAATGTTGGAGACTAGAGAATAAAATGTTTAAACATGTTATTGGCCTTTGATCCTACCCATTTAGGATACATAGTTCTTGTTATGGCATCAAGAATATATTTTCGTATATAAAATAAATAATAGATTTTGAGGAAAACTTCTGATCACATAAAATAGAAACTATAAGTCATATAAATGAATCAAAACAACCTTGACATGTCTCTAAAATCCCACTTATTTCACCTTGAAGAATTGAAATATAGAATTACAGATGAATTTATGGTAGACTATATATTAAAAAGTGTTAAAATGTTATTTTTATACAGTCGAGAGATAAGTTCTTATCCTCTAGCTGACATTTCAAATTTTATAGCCTCCCCTATAAATATATCAATTTCAACACATAAATATAATATTTTAGTAAAATATTAGTAATTAAAGTAGCTAGGAGGGTCAAGAGAAAAAAATATATTGGTATTTTAGGGCATGACCTTTAGCCACCCCTGCACATTATCTTCTATCCTCCAAGGGTATATAATATTATTTATATCTATGGCACCACCCCGAAAAGGTCCTTTAATCCCCATGTTCATGTTTTTATAGATCAATGTTTTTTCTTAAGTGGGTTTTGGTCTTTAGCATAATTCATGTCCTTTGTTTTCTTCTCATTATTAGGGTTTCTTCAATATTTCAAATGGAATAATTTGTTTAGACATTACTTGGAGGGACCTAGATGTCAAATTTGGTTTAAATGTGCCTCCTTATTTGTTGAGGGTTTCTCTGGTGGTAGGTAATTTAGATCTTAGTTTTTAATAGATTAATCTAGGGATGGATTTTCTTGGTTTTCATTTAGTTGAGTTGGGAAGTCTAGTTATTAAGGAGGAAGTTTTATTCTCTTATGTGGTATTGATTTGTCAATTTCAATAAAATTCACTGAGAACAGTCACTTTGACTCCTAGATTTCCAAGCATTGGATCCTCTTTTGAGTGGCACTTTAATTATTCATCTTTGTGCTAAGGGCTTCTTCATCATTATTTATTACTCCTAAATAAATAGAGATCGACTATTGCATCCGGTCCTTTATACTTGGGATAAATCCTTTATTTGCATGAAAATTTTGTTCCTTATTTTTAACCCTATTACATATTCCTTTTTTATAGCACTAGTTTGGGTTAGGTTACCTCATTTTCCGCTAAAATTTTGGTAGGCTTATTCAATTAAATCCATTGGTATCTCTCTTGGGTACTTTATTTCTCTAAGTTCTAGTATTGAATCTCACATGCGTACTACCTTTGATTAGATGTGTATTATCTTAGACCTTTCCAAAAAATTACCTGAAGTTATTAAGATCAAAGTTTATAATAGAATATGGAATCAACTTTTAATTATGAAAGAAAAAAACTTTAGATATAAGAATTATTTTTATTGTAGTCATATGGTTATTTATTTCCCCAATAATTATGGTGTCCAATTTGATAGCAAGATTAAAATTAGAAAATATGAAACTTGGGGGAAAGATGCTGATGTGGAGCATCTGATTTTCTTTGGTAAGGATAGGGAAACATTTTGTCAAGGTAGGGTAAGGATTTTAATTTTGATAAGGATTTTATTTCTCCCATAGACTCGATTAAATATTCTCCTACTCCTATGGCGTCCTCCTCTATATTTATTTTTTCTTCATGTATCAATAAGGAGGTTACCTCTAATAATAAGGTCTCTAGATTGGAAATCGTTGCTTCAAAATCTCCCCAGAGTTTGTTAGATCACTCTTTGAAATAATTAAGTCCATCTCCTTTAGGTGATTACTTATTTGGGCCTTGGACTTAAACATGTTTTTTATTCTGGGTGATATTCTAGTTGATTATGTTAAAGGATGGACAAAGGTGTCTCACAAGAAAAAAATTTCTTCTAAAATGAACTTGTGTCAGATGAAACTTTGTTCTCATAAGAAAGTGTTTTTACATGGGGTTTGTGGTGTTTTCTTATGCATTTGGTATATGGATTATTATGCACTTACTATTGTTTATGTTTTTATTCTTTGAATTATTAGATTTAGTTCACATGTTTATCACTTACCTTTTTCTAGGTGGTTGTGGAAATGTTTATTGTATCGATTTACTAGGTCACATTGGTACTCTTTTTTGAGTTTTTTTTTTAAATGGTAAGGGTCCCATTAATCCTTGTTATCTATAAAAAAAAATATAATATTTTAATTGTCAATTACATTTTAATCCACTTGGATACATCTTTTTGTAATTTATTGGCCACCTAGATAATAACAAAGGTTTTTAATGTTTAAGCCATACTTATAGATCTCTATCTCCAATGTTTCATGGATAAACCTTGGAATTGATAACATGATGGGGGTCAAAAATGACATAAATAACCATATTGTTTACCTCATATCACACCCATCTATGAGATGTGGTACCCATTATGGCCTTAAGAATTTCATTTTCTATAAGAATTGAAATAACCTATAATGTATCTAAAATACCTAAAAAATCACCCCCAAATCACATAAATCTAATATAATAAATGAATCCATGGTAGATCGTATATTGATCAATGTTTGAATGATATTTGTATGAAATCAAGAGATATGTTCTTGTACTAAATTTGAAATTTATGCCTTATAAACATCCCATTTAAAATCCATTCATTTAGAAATATTTGGAAAATAAAATAACATATGTTCAAAAGATCAGTACCTTTTAATTTACTTGGATATGCATTCTTGTAGTTTCTCTAGCATGTATAAACACTCATAACAAAAATAAATGTTCAAGATGTAGTTATAGATCTCCACCTCTAGTGATTTATGGATATAAAATGACATCATAACTACATTGGTGATTGTGAATAATATTTATGACAAATTTCTTGGCCTCCAATCATGCATAGTCAAGAGATGAAGTAAATATTCTAGCCTCAAGAATGTCCTTCCCTATTTAAAAAAATGATTTTTTTAGGTCAAATTTGTACACATGTAAATGTAAATAATAAATAATATAAGTGAAACCAAATAACCTTCATGTGTGTGTGTGTGTGTGTGTGTGTGTGTGTGTGTGTGTGTGTGTGTGTGTGTGTGTGTGTGTGTGTGTGTGTGTGTGTAATCTTACTAATTTTGCATATAATCATGTTGATCAAAGATAAGGAATGAATATATGTGGTAGACTATTTATTAATATGTGTTGAAATATTATTTTTCATAGTCAAGAGACATGTTTTTATCTTCCTACTAACATTTTTGGTTTCGGGGTCTCCACATATGTAATAATGGTATGAACCTTCTATTAATATTATATTAAGCTTATATTAGCTTCAATGATATGGAATTATATACTAAGAGTTCCAACCATTTAAAGGTGGAAGATTATTTTTCACCATTAACCTAAAATAAATATGCTACTATGTAATTAAACTAAAATTTCTATATATACTATCTATAAAATCAATAAAAATTAATGAAATAAAACACATTTACATTTAATAATACAATATTACATTATAATTTATATCTAACAAACCTATAGGATTTGTTCTAATATTGATATTAGTAATAATTAATTCATAATCAAATTCATGAACCTTCCTTATATTCCTAATTAATGGCCTCCAATGATATTTGATAAATTGAACATTTGCTAAAAGAACCAACTTTGAATAGTGAAATATATTCTTATGTATTTCATAGTATTTAAAAAACCATACACATTAATTCTTGATAGGACATCATCAAATCCAAGTTACACTAACTACCATATACCCAATGGTATATTCAATATTTTCCCCATCATAACTAAGAAAGTCTTATTTAATTTTTATTATGCACACTGACATAAGTAGTAATTTGTTCCCTTTTCATTATCTACATAAAAAATAATTTATAATTATTTCCATACATTATAAAATAAAAAATTTATTAATAATGATGTAGATAGATAATGAGAATTCAAAACATGATAATAAATCTTGTACCTAGTTTCACTACATCATATACATGGTTAAATCAGGTGATGATGTCATATCTATAAATTTGTATACTAGTGTAACTCAATATGTGTTGATTGAACCTATATTATACACCTTCATTCATCCCCCACTCTTGTGACTCATACTTCTTACAAGCAAATTCCACTCATTCATAAATAAAACATGCCAAGTGTGTCATGTGGACTGCATGGAACCTATGTTTGAGTTACAAAATGAAGAGATATCACTTGATCCTTTTACAATAATTCAATCCTCATAATTTTCCATTTTTATTCCTCCATAAACCAGAAATATTTATGAATTCTATAATTTTTTTGAGTACCTTGGACCATTTACGTGTCACACCATTTGATAATTATTTTGCATGAGTCAATCAGTGCCATGTTCAAAATTCAAATCCTCTCTTTCAAGGGCTATTTTCACACATGATCTATCACCATCATTCTTCATTTTTCCATTTTTATCTTTAATGAAATTCTAAATATATTTTAAACCAGTGGTAACATGCATCCTAGTCAAATGTAAAAACATCCATGTGTTCTTAAATTTTGATATGTAATTGTATCACCAAATATAATGTTGACTGAAAGTAATCTTATTTGCAATAAATTTTACATAAAAAATCTCAAAACACATTTCACATACTCTTTATAATGTGATTGATCATCAATGACATATAAATGATACTCCCTTAATATTTTTTATCTTTCTCTTTACTATCATGTGCAAACATGAATGTTATATCCTATAAAATGGTAACATTTACTTATTTTTAGTATTGTGACATAACCTCCATTTTTGGTATCGATAAAGTCAACTAAGGATACAATATAACCACGTTAGAATATGTCATTCCTTAACTTTAATTGTTTATCAAAATGTGAATATATGTATTTTCCTTGCATACTCAAATAATTTCCTCCTTGAATTTGAACATAAATTCTTAAATAGGGATTTATTTTATAACAAAATCACAAATTTTAGATTCATTTGACTCATTTATTGATGTCACAAAATTTTATTCTTAAAAAACAAGTAATTTGGGTGCAATTCCACATGTACTTTCCTCATGAATATAATTTTTCAAAATTTTAAGTCAACCATAAACGTTTCAAATTCCATCAAAACATGCTTGGTTAGAAAAAAAATACATGTTATCTTTTTGAAAAATTATTGGAATAAATTCCCTTGCTAATTTTAGTGGCACATCTATGACACACTCCTAAAAAATATTGTCAATATAAAAATCACAATTTACATTTAGTGAACAAATATCATAATGCATTAAAAATTCAACATATTGTCTAAAACAAAAAGTGGTGTGTGTGTGTGTGTGTGTGTGTGTGTGATTTATTTTGATACAAAAGTGTTTGTCCATATAGAAATATATTTAACTAATAGAAATGTGTGGAGATTTCTAGAAGAACCTAAATTGCAATTGTGTTTTTATCATATCCAAGAAATATTTCAGATATGGTTAACGATCATGAGAACTAATTCTTCTTTTCATGACATCTCTTATATTGGGTGAAAAACTTGTGTTGTCTTTCTATAAATCTTAAATTAAATATTTGAGATCATAGATTATAGTCTTGTATTTCCATGGGAGTCTACCAGAGAATGCTCACAAGTCATATTTATTGGCACCATCAAGTATTTTACGTCTCCCAATTATTTTAATTATTATTTTTATCATTTTTCTAATCAAACATTTTATCCTTATTTCACCACTTACTATAAAATAAATTCTTACACGCTTGGTAGTGTTATTATCTTTGATGTATTTATTATCACCTAAAATATGATATGCATTATTTAGATCCTCCACAATTGTCTTGTTTTGACCATAAAAAAGATATTTTATTAGTCATAGGGTGTAAATTTTAGGTCTCATATTAATAAGTTTCATTGGTGAAATTAATAATTGACATATTCTAATATCATTTGATTTTTCAAAGTAAATATCTCAGATTATTTTAGGTTTTCTTCATAAATGGGAGTTATACATTTTCCTAGGCATTTTTTTCAAAGTGTTTTCATCAAATTTAATTACGTACATGGTTTGTCTATGAAAATTCCTATGAGGTGTTACTAGTGGTAATTGTTTTTGTTTTGGTGTTTCCATATTATCTTCATTACTAGTTTCTTCATTTTTTGTACTTGTATAATTAAATTTTTCTTTACTTTCTCAATTAAGTGTTTTCTTGGAATTTTATTCATTGTTACTTTCACTATTATATGTTTCCATGTAATTTTATTCATTATTATGGAGTAAATCATCATGCATATTATAATCATCACTAAAATTAAAAACATTATAAATTTATTGTGGACTTACAATATAATTATGAAAATCCTATAAAAAAACTTTCAACATTGTTCATCAAGATGAACTTTGGGGATGGAAATATAGTTATTACAAAATAATAACATTGGGGCATAATTTATATTGTTAACAAAAGGAATGTATTAACATTTCTTAATCATTTATTCTATTCATGCACTTTAACCTGTACCTACAACAACTTATACCTAGAATTAGGTTTGAAAGGAGATCAATGTTTCCTAAATCTCATCATTGATTTAAAAAAATTAACAATTGATTTATTTATGATAAAATTAGCATTTATTTAGCCACAAATTGCATCCAATATAATCAATTAATCAATAAATTGGTATCCATAAAAAATGTAGCAGATAAAAATGTAACGGTGAAAAGCGTATAATAAAAAACATAGATAGGATAAAACATAATGAAGACAAAATGTAACAAGGACAAAACACCATAGGAATAAAACATAGAAAAGGATGTGCTCACATATAATATGAAACAACTTTCAACTAAAGCTCAAAACTCATAAAATCACATTTTCCTCTATTATATTACTTGTAAATTTGGTAAATTACTTTTCCAAACTAAAATGTTAACCACTATCACCAAAATGATCTAGACAATAAGTAAATAATGTACTAATCAATAAAATGCCCAATTATTCTCCTCATTATATTTTTAAAACATTACCAATGATGATACATTTTTTACTCATTACATTTTGCCCTCATGATGTTTTTTCATACTACATTTTTAGTGCTACATTTTTTACTGCAACATTATTACATAGCACTGATAAATTAGGTTCAACCAGATCAATTTGGTCTATATGACATCATATATTTCACCAATTGACCTCTTAAATTGATGGAATCAAATTTAATTTATCCATAAATTACATTCCACTATCAAAGTTTAGTTCAAGAGGATAAAATTGGCCCCAATTGTATTTGTGATTAAGCTGATTGATTCTTTTTATTCATACAGTGATGAAATTGGTGTCGATCGATCCCCATATCACATCTTATTTTAATGGAATTACATTTTAAAGGGGGTAAATTTATCTTAAATCACATTACTAATTTCATTAATTAACTAATTGGATCCATTTATGATAAAATAGGGATAATTGAGGCCTAATAAAATCCTATAGTCATAGTTAGGTTTAAGGGGCTCAAATTAGCCCTAATTGCCTATATGATTGAGCCAATTAGTTATATTTTCTCATTATGTGATGACATTTATATTTATTGACACATAAATCACATCTTATATAGTCAAAATTAGGTTTATGGGGCCTAATTCAAACCAAATTGTATCACTAATTATACCAATAGGCCAATTAACTAAATTTATGATGGAATCAGTGTTAAATTACTTGTAAATCATATCTTATTATTTTCATTAGGCTATAGGGGCTAAAAATGACCCCAATTACATTTGTGATTAAATCAATCAATTATTTATTCATTTTGTGATGAAATTGAGGTCACTTGATCCTAAAATCTTCTCATATGTCATAAGAATTTTGCCCTCGTGATGTTTTTTCATAAATCACATCATCGATTGGACCAATTTAGTAATTGGCTCAATATGTGATAAAATTATCGATTATTAAGCCCCTAATCACATCTTATAATCATAGTTTGGTTGAATTGGGTTAAATTGGCCCCAGTTACCTCCATGATTGAACAAATATACTATTTAGTTGAATTTATGATGACATTGGTTCAAATGAACCCCAAATCATATCGTATACTATTGAAATTATGTTCACATGGATCAATGTTTCCTAAATTACATCCTTGATTGCACCAATTAATTAATTATTATAATTTTGTGATAAAAATAGAGCTAATTTAGAATCAAATCATATTTGTAACTAAAATTATGTACAAGTGAATTATATTCAACTGAATTACCTCCATGATTGACCTAATAAACTAGTTGGTTCTTTATGTGATGAAATTAGAGTTGATTGAGGCCTAAATCACATCTTTTACTGTCAAAATCAGGTTCATAGGACTTAATTTATCCCAAATTGAATCCCAAATTATACCAATTGACTTATTTTATTTGTAAATCACATCATGTTATTATAGTTAGGTTTAAGGGGATGAAATTTACCCTAATTATATTTTTTTATTGAACAAAACGATTCTTTTTTTCAATATTTAATGAAATTTGGGTTGATTGAGCTTGAAATCACATCCTATACAATTCCAATTATTTTTTAAAGGTTTTTACATTTGATAAATTATTTAAAATTATCAATCTTTCAATCCTTCATTTCATAGTTTATGCATGCTAAAAATATATATTTTCACCTCTCTCATAAGAAGTGTTAGATTAAGAGATATTTCAATTGAGCATACTTAGATTCATTTTTATAAAATACA
>JARHVA010000437.1:4942500-4970000 GCA_037957365.1 Torreya grandis | reverse complement strand
AACATATCTCTAACATAGGGGTCTCTCTAATAATGGTTTTCATGGGAGAGTATGCATACGTGGTAACACTATAGGAGTAGTCATCACCTTCATTGGTGGTTACACTAAACTCTGTGGTGTACTAATTAGAAATTTGATTGGAAATGTAACTGGTAGTTATGGTCTAGCTTGTACTGTACTATGATAAAAACTAATGATATTGTGTATGGGGTGTACATCCTCTATCGTAGTGTGATATGATTCTAGTGGTGGATGTGCCTGATACATATAGTGAACACCTAAAGCACCACTTGTCTCATTAACTGTATGTTTTCTAAATTCATCAAAAAATATTTTTAATACCTTAGCTTTTATTTGTTAAACTTTAGGTTCCTATATTAGTGTGCCCACATTAATGATGTTGGCCTCTATCAAATCCTATATCTCATATTTTAAGCTGATGTATCTATTTGAAGTATGGCTTGGTTCCCTGTGATAGTCAAAAGTGCATTAAAATCATAACCCTTTGGAAGGGTTCATGTTGTATCAAACTCTTTGATGGGAAGGAGAGATTTGACAATACATTCTAAGAGCTATTTTAAAATACATACCAATAATATTGGAAGGTTCGTGAAATATCTCCATGGGGGACCTAGTAAAATTAGACGAGGAGATTACTCTAAAATTGTGTTAACTATGGCCTTTGCATCACCCTTATTTGAATTGGCCCTTAATTTGAATGTAGGATTATTATAAACCTTAGTAGTTGACTATAATCCAATTATGTTCTTTGATTTTCCCATAGAGATAAGCTTGAATTCCCTTTCTTTCAATGTGTGGCATAAATTTTTGAATGTTGAAAACTTCTTGAACAAGATAACTTCATATAATGATGGTAATAATCTATGTTCGAATATGTCTTGGTACTCTTTATTTTCCATAGGGAAATTCATCTTTTACCAATATGGTTTTATATTAAAAGACATATTTTATAGTAAATTCATTGGATTTTTTCTTATGTTATTCCACTTGAGCATATAAGATCTTATCACTGATGTTAATTGAAAAGTGTGGTAAAACATATTTACCAATGAATTGAATGTGATGATAGATTGATTTCGAATATCATAAAGCCATTTTAAGGAATAGTCCTTTAGACTGTGTGAAAACAACTTAGTAAGGATCTAATCATTGGACATGTAGTCCAAATATGCTATGTTGAAAATCATATATGGTGATCTAGGACCCCCTTACCATCATATAAAGTAATCTTAGGTTCCATGAATCTAGATGGTTAAGGTGTTATCACTATGTAATGTTCCATAGGTGTATGTAAGAGAACATGAAAATCTAAGGGATGTGATGGATGAGTATCTCCCTACTCAAGATGTAACACCTTAGCCTATATATAATTACCCTGATGCATAAGAGATTATATATTTAGAGAGTAAGAATAAGCCATAGGAGGTGTTGCCATTGTTAAAGGGTGTTGAGTTAACATAGATTATTGTACAAGATGAGTTCCACCTAAAGTAGGTGCAACAATATTCCTATATAGGGTAGTAGAAGATGGACCATTACTTGATTTTTTAGTTATTTACAGTATGGATTGTATAATCTATACATGATCATGGGGATATTACTTAAGTCTATCTCTAAAATTATGTAAAATCTCATCTATATCTACAATAAGATTTTCATTATTAAATGGGGGAGAGTATCCTGATTCTCATCTTGTTTATTATTTGTATCTTGATGGTATTTCTCATCTTGTACACTATTATTTGGATATGAAATACGTTAGGAATAACTTTGTGAGTTGTATATGCATGTACATGATGAATAGTAGCATATTTTGAAGACTTTGTACATATAATTTGATTTGCCAATAATTTGAGATTTTCCCTTAATAACTAATGTTGATTTTAAAATTATGATATTAACTTGATTATACTAGTAATTTGGTCCATTAGAGTCTCAAAAGTTCAAAACCTAGTTGCTTTTGAATAAACATGTAGGCATAAAGCCTATAGGGGAGAGGTAGAGGCATGGATAGGTTGAGTATGGACATTAATAACAATAGTAAAGGATATATCATCTCATGGAGGAGTGATAGCATGGACATGATTAGAGGGAAAGTAGCTATCACCCTCATGGAGATGAGGAGGATATTAAGATTCTTTCTTGTTCATAGGATATGACATTGAAACTTGAAAGATGGTTATTTAGGTATTAGTTTATGGATTAAGTCTAATAAACTATATTCTAATTGATACTCTATGTATGTAAGTATTTATTTCTTAATTAAATTACACATGAGAAAAATAACATGGTAGAGATAGAATGAAATGTGACATAGATTTTAACTGATATAAATAATCATGTACATATGTTTTTATGTCAACTTTTAATTCATTTGAAATGAAAGGAAATAATCATGAAAAAGAGGTTAAAAAACTTTGTATTTAAAAGTGATAAAATTCATCTGTCATTATTATCATGATTATATCAAACACAAATAAAAAATAGAGGGGTATGAAATATGAGTGTGGATCTTAAATGGCTAAAAACATAAACCTTAGGGTTAGGGTTTGTGCAATATTTGAAGTAAGTTAGGTTCACAAATGTTTTAACTTTTTAGGATTTACTAAATGTAAATTTATGTTGTTAAAGGTTTGAGTATAGTAAATTAGGGTAAAAATATGAAATAAATATATCCATTTATTTGTAATATAATTGAATGAGTTTGACCTTTCTAAAAATAGAAATAAATAATGGAAACAACTATTTAGATGGAAAATGATTGAAATGTGAGATATATAGGCCACAAAGTGAGATAAATGTCAATCTAATTATCATGGATATATTATAGGTGTCAAAACCCCTCTTAGATAACAACACCCTAATTATAATGTCCCTATTTTGATGCTAGTGCCCTTTGTGTAAAATTATTACAAGCTTCTAGGTACACCTATGTATGGGTCTGCCAAGCCTGTTTCTATGCATATGAGTTTTAGATCTCTATAAATTACCTATTATGATTGATTTTATATGTAAACCATAAACCTTCATACTACTAGGGAATCTATTTGACACAGGTATTAAAGTGTGTTTGTTATTGGGGTAGGTTTGACATCCTCAACACCTCATTATGATAAGATTTACCTACATACTGATACTTTGAAGAGGAATCAAGACCATTTTATCTCTCCCCACCTAAGTGCTGGTGCAAGCACAAGTGAAACTAATATGAATCTTAGATTGAGTGGTTTAAATGTGCTTTAGACTATAAACCTATGTAATCTAAGCTTAGGAATGTTATAGATGATTGTATGAAGAAGTAGAGCAAAAAAGGGATTGATAACCTTGATTGTGCACAATTTGTTTTAATTTTGTTTTCGTAATTTGCATTTGATTTCCATCTAGTGGTTAGAGGGTTAAAATTCGTGTGTGTGTGTCTATATATATATATAGAGAGAGAGAGAGATAGACACACACATGAATTTTAACCCTCTAATCACTAAATGGAAATCAAATGCAAATTACACAAAAAAAATCAAAACAAATTGTGCACAATCAAGGTTATAAAAAAAGGGATTGATAACCTTGATTGTGCACAATTTGTTTTGATTTTGTTTGTGTAATTTTAATTTGATTTCCATCTAGTGGTTAGATGGTTAAAATTCATGTGTGTGTGTGTGTGTGTGTGTGTGTGTCTATATATATATATATTATTCTATTGGTTTTACAAGTCTTAAAATAGGTCAAGGTCAACCCTAAGGGGTTTCTCATTTGAAAAGATATATGTTAGTAGGAAAAGAAATGAAAATGACAATAATGCCACAAATGAGACACTAGCACAATGGGGTGTTATTGTACCTATTATGGTGCTAGTGTCTAGGTGGTAGAACCTGAAGCACCAAGGGACAAGATGTTAAAGTGAGGGTTTGGGACTACTTTAGGGATGTTTATGGATGCATGTGGCCCACATAAAGGCTGAATATGTGTCTAAATAGGCCCTAAGATAGGGCTAGGGAAAATCTAGGGATGGGTGGTCTCAAGTAACACTCTAATCACTCAAGTGTCATTTTTAAGTGATTACAAAAACATTGTGTTTTGGTATGTGTGTCACACTAGATAATAAAAAAACTTCCTTAATATTAATCAAACCCTCAATGGTATACAATATAAAAAACAACCCTCAAATAATTGAAATAATTTCTTAGCTAGGGAAACCAATGCAGTGCATTGTGTCACTTTATAAACTTCAGTGCTATAATGAATATTATCTAAATGCTTGTTTGATTTCTATAGAATGATTGTAAATAATTAATAGGTAATTATGATTAATAAATTCTATATGCTTTTTAAAATAATCTCTCGATGTCTAAATGTACTAACATTATTGTGTATTTATAGATGACTTGAATTCAAATTAAAAACCTATTAACACATAAAAATAAATTAAATTGTCAAAAAAAATTAGAAAACGGGACTAAAAAACATAGGTGTAAGTGATATCCAATAATGATTAATTTGTTTAAATATATAAAAATGAAAATGATATTCTTGGTGTGACTAAAGATCTAATGATTTCCCAATGAGATCACATACCTTTGAGTTTGTGTTAAATCTTGCATACATATTGAAGTCCAATTTTAGTAATGAAAAATAATAATTGGAGTATGTACAAAAGTAATTATAAACAATATCCAAAATGTATTCCATGTTAGCAATAGGTGGTGTGCCTTGGGTAAATAGGAGTGAGTGAAATTTAAAAGTCCCCCTTATATAAGAGTATAAGTGGTGTTGAGTGCCTGGGATCTAAATGAATAAAATGAGTGGAATATATGTTCCCATTTTAATATTTGGGATGATATTATTAGGTACATCTATAAAAATAAAGGAATTACACAAATCATGTGTAATTGGAGACACCCAATTTTGGTACAGACCTAGTATTTACATTATTATTAGTGCATTTTCATTATATATATTATTGATTCATATTAGGCTTGTATTGGCACATTTTAATTTGTGTTAAGTTTTGTGTATGGTTTTAGGTCATTTAATGTCAATAATAGTATCACCTTTAACTCATAAAAACATCAAGTTATCATTTATTTGCCTTAATATGTTTCTCTATATTCTTGAAATCCATTACATCTATGTATTTAGGGTTTTTTTTACTTGACCAATATGGAACCAATTTGATATTAGTCTAACCACTTTTAGATAATGATCATGTTTATTATGGGCCCTTGTGTTCATTTACCCATTTTTAGCATGTTTTTTATGCCCTAATTTTGACTTTCCCACTTTCACATTGTCATCTTATATACCAATTGGTCTTAATTTAAAATTAAGAATTATATATATACACAAGCACCCTTTTACATTTATGATAACGTAATTACAAAGATCACATCTAGATATTAAATATATAGATTTACGATGCTTTCATTTTTACTATATATCTATCTATCAATGTGTTATTGTTGTATGCTTCTATCAAAATAAGAATTAGTGTAAGAGAATATAGAATCGACTACTTTATTTCATCTCATACAGAAGGATAGGGGTTATTACCTTCATATACATGAAATTACTTATTTACTTGTATTTAAGTGTTGATTTATAACTTTTCATAGAACAAATTTCTAACTGAGACATGGGTCCTATAATAACACCAGTTTATATGCCTTGGCAAGGTCTCTTAGAATGGATTATGACTACAGAAAATGGAAAATAAGTTGGGTAATATCATGCATCAACTTACCAATCTATGAGATTTTTTTGAAGAGTGGGTAATAACGAAGGTATCCATAAATTTTAAAATTTATATAACATTTTATACCACTTTGAAGTTTATACTACCAGTATCAAGATGAAAAACCACTATCATGATAGTTTGTTATTGGTCTGTCTCTATTGGAATAGTCTAATACTAGTTGCATCATGAGATATTTGTCATTTGTTTTTAATTCTCTTTTACACATTTTTAGGATGTATTTCAAATATTTTTATTCAATTTATAGCAAACATTTTAGTTATAAATTATATATTTATCTATAAACCCCCTTTTTCACTTCCTATCATTTATGGCAATTTCATTCCCCTTCATTTTAGGTATACAAAATATCTTTATGTAATTTTATTTACTATATTTATGTCATATTTTCTTATGCTAATTGATTTTATGATTTAGGGTTTTTTTTAACCTAAGTCCTCTTTAACATAATTTTTTTTAAAATAAATGTTATTATCTTATACCCAACCTTAAAGATTCATGCTCTATTTGCTTCTGGTTGATGTTGTTTTTATTTGTTTTTTTGTTTATTTGTTTTTATACAGTTATTTTAGATGTCATTTCTCTAGGGTTTCACTTCTTCACTTTACTTTTATTAACCCTAAGGAGGTTATATCTAAGACATATACTAGGAAACATGATAGAATGAGTGGTAAACACATTAATTTTGTTCAAATTCATATAACTAGTATTCATGTTAATTTGAAAAATTAAATGGATTTGTTCATGAGGTTGATGCTTCTTCTATTGATACACATGATCATGATAATGCCAATAACACATACATGAATGATATGAATGATGATAATATAAATGACTATGACAAAAATGATATGAATTACAATATTATGAGTTAAATTGATATAGATTGCTTTAAAATATATTTCTCATAATATATAATATGAATATACGCAATGATATATGTATTAAGATATGAATTTAAGAAAACTATCTAATGAATATACATTTTAGTAAATACATGTTGCAACCAATCATGTACATTTATCTACTTCTATTCCACAATCTAGAGGTTTCCTTACAATACTAGGTAATGATGTTGTTACTCACATTACTTCTAATATTTTTATTCCACTTATTTCTTCTTCTCAGATTAATATGGATATATCTTCTCATGTTGGTCATAATGCTTCATTAATGCCTCCTCAAGTTAATAGACCCTCTAAACTAGTTTTAAAATCTACATGTTTTTCATGGTCTTCCTCAAAGATAAAAGGTGTCTATTCATACATATTTTATTTCTATTTGAGTTCCTAGTCCTCAATATAATCTCCTTAAACAAAATATATAAACCATAAAAATTATTCAACAATAGATTTAAAACCATTCCCAGGGATGTCAAAAATTAAGTCTTATAATTACTTCAGATGATATATTACTTAATCCTTTGGCTTATGAGGTTCTGGTCTACCCCTTGCTTACTAGTTTAAAAGGTATTATCATTGAATTATTCAATGAATAGGGTGATCCTTCATACCATGTCAAAGGTTTCTATGTTTCATGTCTCAACTTTGTGCACAATGATAAACTATTGACTAAGCTCTTTATTATAAGTCTTGAGTACTATGTCTTGGGTTGGTTTTATGCCCACAATCAAGATCCATACACTCCTTAAATTATTTGGCATATAATTTCTTATCTCAAATTTTCAATCAAGATTATCTAAAAGTTTATGTTTTGGTAATGAGCCCAACTTAAACAAGGACCTAGTGAAAATTTTAGTTAGTATGTGATTAATTTTTTTAAAAAAATGCTTATATATATGACTTTCCAATTAATTGAAACACAATTTCAATGTATATTCTCTCAAATTTTACTTCAACCTATTAAATAAAATTTATTTTTCAATTCATATCAATATTTTAGTGTAATTTGCCATTAAACTAGAAACTATGAGATCAATCTTACAAAGTTAACATGCTTAAATATGGGACCAATGCCCCTACCTCTAGTGTAGATAGATTTAAGGGTAAATTAAAATTTAAATATAAAGCTAATTATTCTACATTTAAACCTAATAATAAGGCAATAATGTATTTTATGTGGTAACTCAACCACCTGAAATGTTTGTCCTTTATTAAGTTGTGGAGCTAAAAGCTTCACTGTTATGAAAATGGTGGAGGTTGTTGAGTGTCATAGTAATTGACGTCGATCAGGCCAACTGACATTGACAATGTTCAGTTACACAGCAACCGGCATCAGTTAGGTGTCGACTAGCATCTGTAAAACATGAACTGACATCAATCATGTCCAGACAGATAGAGACTGATGTCGGTCATCTATGCATTCCAGAACTGTTCTAATTTTAGACAAATAGTGATTTTGCAAGTAAAGACTAATTTTAGTCTTGAGTTTGCATTTATAATTATTGTTTGGTTTGGGATCTATTTAAGAGACCCATGGGGCTGTATTGTAATTAGGACTAAGAAGGATTAGATCCTCAAGTGCAAGATCAGGAAGATCTACAGGTAAGCAAGATGAATTAGATCTGCAGGGTGCAAGATCAAGAAGGTCTGTGGAGTATTAGAGGCAACACCAATTGGGTTGATTTTCACAAGACTTGGAAGTAGGCAAAATAACCATTGAGTTGATTGTCACTTGGAGGGAACATCAACTCGGTATTGAGTTGATTGTTGGTTGTAATTGAGAGAGAGAAATCTTGAGGGAGAATTACTATACGCCTAAGAGGTGTGGGAAGAGTGAGATTTCTTCATTGTATTTCCTTTTGGAAGAGTGTTAATACAGATTGTATTGTTTCTCGTATCATCTATTCTTTGCTATTTTTGAATTCTAGTTACTTATTACTTCTAGTTTAATTTCGTGTTTAGTTGCTTATACAATAGTAATCAATTGAGCTCTAAGGTACTAACATTTGGTATCAGAGTGAGCTACAGTGGATCCTAACAATTGGTATCAGAGCTTGGTTAGGATCACTAACAAGTGGTAGAGTGGGTTAGTGTTTGTTGATTACAAGTCACTCACAGGGGTTTTTGTTTGAGTGAGAGTAAAGCAATGGCAGAATAAAGTAAGCTAAGAATGGATAAATTCAATGGCAAGAATTATCAATTATGGAGGATGCAGATAGAGGATTATCTGTATGGTGAGCCTTGTCAAATGGTTGGGAAAGGGGAAGTGCAGCTAAAGTTGCAGACTGGCAACACATGGGTGTTGAAGGATGTCATGCATGTACCCATCATGAAGAGGAATTTAATTTTTGTAGGGAAGTTGGGTGATGGGGGTTGCATAATAACTCTCACAGTGGAATCTTGTAAAGTTTCTGAGGGTGCACTTGTATTAGCTAGAGGTAATAAAGTAGGTACACTTTATCTATCTACTTGTATTACTGATTCTCCTTCTATTTTATCTACTTTAGATGTAGATGAAAATATGTGGCTCTGTAGGCTTGGTCACATGAGTGAGAAGGGAATGGATGTTTTTAAGTCAAAAGGTAAGCTTTAAGATTTGATAGACCGAGATTTTTGTGAGCATTGTATGTTTGGGAAACAAGAGAAAGTGAGGTTTCTGAAAACTGGGTCAACAAAGAAGAAGCACAGGTTGGAGCTTGCTCACACAAAGGTGTGGGGACCAGCTCAGGGAGCTTCTATTGGAGGATCATAGCGTTACATTTCTTTTATTGATGATGCTACAAGAAAGGTATGGGTTTATTGCATAAAGAGGAAATCTGATGTTTTTGACACTTTTAAGAATTGGAAAGCCTTGGTTTTCAAGGAGAAGATGATGGACAGAGATCAGGTCAAGAGGTTGGATAATTTTGAGCAGGGCAATGTTGATTTGGACAAGGTTATGATCTAAAATGAGCTCATGGGTAAAAATCATCACTCACAAGAAAACATAGTTACTGACGTCGATCAGGTAGGAACCGATGTTGGTCAGGAAGGAACTGATGTCGGTCAGATAGAGACCGAAGTTGGTGATGTCAGTCAAGTCGGTCACATGGAACCAACATCAGTCGGGTGCAGACTGAGAGATGACTAAGATCGGTCACTGTTAGAACAAAATTTGGGCAGACAGCAAGCTATTAATGAGTCTCAAACACCCATGTGGAGGTCTAAAAGGGTAAGTAAACCTCAATTTCATTATTCCCCTTCTTTATACTACTTGTTGCTCACTAATGGTGGAAAACCAGGAAGTTTTGAAGAGGAAATGTAGGTAGAATCTAGGAAACAGTGAGAGCATGGCATGAATGAGGAAATTGATTCCTTGGAAAAGAACCAAACATGGGATTTGGTTGAGTTTCTATCCAGAAGGAAAGCACTGAAAGATGAATGGATTCACAGGTTAAAGAAATGAGAGAATGGACAAGTGAGACAAAATGCCAGGTTATAGGGTCTTGAGCAAGCTCCAGGATAGTGGTATTTGAGGTTTGATAGGTTTATGACAAAGCATGGCTTTAGTCAATGTCAATGTGACCATTGTGTTTATTTTACCAGGTTGGATAATGATAGCTACATTATCTTGTTACTGTATGTAGTGTATATGCTTTTTTCAGGGTCACACATGCAGGGAATTGATGAGCTAAAGGTAAAAGTAGCTCAGACATGTGCCAGGAAGGATTTACGAGGAGCAAAGAAAATCCTTGGCATGAGTATTTCTAGAGATAGAGAAAATCATAGGTTGATTTTGGCTCAAGAGTATTATGTGAATAAGGTAGTGGAGAGGTTCAATTTGTAGGATGCAAAACTAGTTAGCACACCTATGGTTGGACAGTTCAAGTTGAGCTATGAACAATGTCCTAAATCACATGATGAGGTTGAGTACATGGTATGTAATAGACTTGATATTTCCCAAGTAGTGGGAGTTGTCAGCAAGTTTATGGCCAATCTAAGAAAGGAGCACTGGAAAGCAGTTCAATGGATTCTCAGGTATCTGAGAGGGACCAACAGTAGGTATTTATGCTATGCAGGGTCAAGCACTTCTTTACATGGGTATGTAGATTCAGATATGGCAGGTAACTTGAATGGCAGGAGAAGCACCACAGGATATGTGTTCGCTGTTGGTGGTTGATCTTCAAGATTGAACATGAAGATGGAGATACAAGCCAAAAACAAATTAGAGGATGTATAGGTATAGGTACAGATGTAGCTGTTTATCTCTAAGTGGGAGATTGTTAAGTTGTGGAGCTAAAAGCTTCACTATTATGCAAATTGTTTGAGGTTGTTGAGTGTCATAGTAACCGACGTCAGTCAGGCCAACCGACATCAACAATGTTTAGTTACACAGCAACCGGCATCGGTTAGGCATCGGCTGGCATCAGTCAGATAGGAACCGATGTCAGTTATCTCTAGATAGATAGAGACTGATGTCGGTCATTTGTGCATTCCAGAACTGTTCTAATTTTAGACAAATAGTGAGTTTGCATGTAAATACTAATTTTAGTCTTGAGTTTGTGTTTCTAATTATTGTTTGGTTTTGGATCTATTTAAGAGACCCATGGGGCTGTATTGTAATTAGGACTAAGAAGGATTAGATCCTCGAGTGCAATATTAGGAAGATCTACAGGTAAGAAAGACCAATTAGATCTGTAGGGTGGAAGATCAAGAAGGTCTGTGGAGTATTGGAGGCAACAATTGGGTTGATTGTCACAAGACTTGGAAGTAGGCAAAACAACCATTGAGTTGATTGTCACTTGGAGGGAACATCAACTCGATATTGAGTTGATTGTTGGTTGTAATTGAGAGAGAGAACTCTTGAGGGAGAATTACTGTACACCTAAGAGGTGTGGGAAGAGTGAGATTTATTCATTGTATTTCCTTCTGGAAGAGTGTTAATATAGATTGTATTGTTTCTCATATCATCTATTCTTTGCTATTTCTGAATTCTAGTTACTTATTACTTCTGGTTTAATTCCGTGTTTAGTTGCTTATACAATAGTAATCAATTGAGCTCTAAAGTACTAACATTTGGTATCAGAGTGAGCTACAGTGGATCCTAACATCCTTTTGTAATAGATAATGCATAGACAATTTATAAATTTTTTTAATAATATTCAAAGTGTGTTTAAACAATTACTTCAATGAAATACAATATATATATCTCCACATTGGAAATTTTATCCATATTATCCCTCAATTAGAGGTTGTGATTTTAATGCATATTTTAAATATCAGAGAACATATAACCATACTATAATATGTGTTTCACTCTGAGACATAACATGCAAGACTGGATTGATAAAAATAAAATTAAATGTAAGTTCACAACAATAATTTAAATGAATCATTGGATCAACCAAATAAACATTATAAAGTCTATATAAACCCTCTATAGACACCTAATGTTTGTAAAAAAACCTTTTTCCATTACATTTTTATTATGTCATGTTCATAAAGATGGGAAAGTTGTAATCCTTATATAACAAAGGCAACCTCACTCAGTCTTAAAATTAGTATAAGGAAGTATTTCAAGACATTAACAATTTATGACCTCAACACATATGTATGGAACCAATGGTATTTACATGATATGGCCTTTTTAAGGTTGTTTTCACTACTTCTTTATACATGAGACACTTCATTACCCATGAGTAAATTCCTTAGTGTATTATGTTAGGATTACTTTCTATCACATATACATGCCTGGGGAAACCAATATGATGTATGGACAAATAAGTGTTGAAACTTGTATGAAAACTAATGATATTGATGGTTTGATGAGAGATTGGGCTAAAGATTATGAAAGATGGATAAATAAACAAGAAAATAGTGCCTACATCATTAAAACCTTTAGATCTAGTATTCATTTTGGGATGTTGTATTTGAATAAGTTGTATGGGTAATCTATAATTGAACAATTTAATTCATTTCGGGTTCCTCCTTTATCAATGATTATTTTAGACAATGCAGTTCTTAATTTATTAGAGATATTAGATTTTAATTTTAAAAAATAATTTGAAAAGGTAGAGAAAAGCCACATTTTTTACATGATGTTATATTTTCTTGATGATATTTTCACACAAGTGACATTCCATCATAGTGATTTTATTGAATGTCCTTATAGAAACCCTAAGATTTTTATTCATTTTTATACACTCATATGAATTATTACAAGTATTAGGATCATATTTTTGACATCTACAATGCATTTTGTATTTTTTTACAAGCATTAAGATCATAATTTTGATATTTAAAATATATTCTACCATGTTGTGTATATATCCCTAAATAAGGAGGAGATGCCTCGTTTATCAGTGGCCATGAGAGTAAGTCTAAGATAAATTAGTGCATATTGGTATTACCCTAGACACACCACATTGCACATAAAGGGAATCATGAATACACCCAAAAATAATATTATTGCATGCTAGACAAAATTTTAGATTGAGAATTGGATTCAAAATAAGGTATGGAATTTGGAGGTGTTCTCAAGGTCAAAGAATTAGCACCTTATCCACTAATGCCACTGATATTGGGAAACATACTATGGCCCTTATATCCTAGTTTATAGACCTTTGTAAACCAAATGAAAGGATTTATAGGGTTTGTAAAGGGAGTTTAAAGACGTTGAAATACTTATGGAAAGGTCAACAAACATTTTGAAGAGTAACATGGGAAAATAAGCCTATAATATAAACATGTATGGTCTCTATATGATTTATATTATCTCCATCTAGAAAATTATAGGGAAGTGATGGATAAAATAAATTACCTAGGATTTTATAGGACACCCCCTCCCTCACATAACCCTCAAGATAATTATGGGGATGAAGATAATGAATTTGATGAAAAGGAAAAAATGCAAATTGGAACAAACAAATAAAAAGTTTCAAAAAGATCACCCACTATTAACCCACATTTGATGAGATTTTTTTTGAGTGGGCTACCACTAATGGAATAATATTTATCCTCACTTGAGATGACTATACCACTAATATCCAAACCTCTCTTCACACCTTCAATAGTCTCGTTGACTCCATATTTGTTTAAATTCATAGTTGTTACCGTTAGTTCCCTTATTATGAATTTGGATACCTTACCTAGATTTTAAAACAACATAATTCTTCTAGTTAATGAAAGATTTGATTTCACTTCACATTTCTCTATTATTTTTGGTCAATGTAGTGACTCCAACTTGTATTTACCATTGGTTAACATAGTTATTAAAAGTGATAACAATATTTCAAATGTTTTTAATATGTTATGTCAAGATTAATTTGTAGTTTTCATCCACACTTCTAATGGTAACGTTGTCTCTAATGTTTTATATCCTAATGATGTTTATATTCTTACTATGTCAAGTACCATAGTTGAGTCTAATTTTACTAAATCTTATAAATCGGTTGATGTTAAGGTTTATCTCATCAATATTATTGGTATAATTAATAATTTTATTAGATCCTTATGGGAATGATGCCTCTAATTTTTTTATGGTTGATATTATACAAGATCTTATGTCAAATATTTATATCGTTTAATTTATCTAAATTACGTCTAGTATTTATAATTCTATAGGTGTCTCAATAAGTTAAGACATTAATAAAAGTGTTTCATTTATTGATACTATGACAATCAAAAGTGGTGATTATTTCATTTAAAAGTTCAAATTTATTTCATATATTCAAAGCATTGATGTTGGGGAAGTGTTAAGTATCTTAGATATTTCAAAAGGTGTTTTTGTTACCTCTATTCTTTTGATATCACCACTTCCCACTTTAGTACTAGGCACCATGTTTTCACATGTTTTCACATTTCCAAAAGTTTTTAATGATGCCTCTAGATTAATAGGCCTTATTTCATTACCATACCTCAATATCACAAACACATATGTTGGTTAAAAAAATTAAAAATCTCATATTTCCACTACATTCACATATATAAATATGACTTCATGGGTACATATTACTTCCCTCTTTGGTTTTTATCCACTTATATCTAATTTTGGAATGGAGTTTAGGCCCTTTGTGTCCATATTTTTATTAAATATCACTATGTGTAATCCCTTTCCAACCTCATCTTCTATGTCAGTCACCTTAGGAATCATGATCCCTATTTCACCTTCTATTTCAACAACCGCCACCGTTGATTCATTTCCAAAACCCACATCTACCATAACCACTCCCATTACACAACCATCCCTAGCTCTTAAGGCTAACTCAGTTTAGTTGTAGTGACTAATTTGACATCTTAATCCATTCAATAGAGAACACAATTGACATGGTTATAGTGCATGAAATTATCACATAGGGAGAAGGAAATCTTATTTTTATGAATAAGACCAAATTTAAAGTGTGATTTGATAAGGCCATTAGAAAGTTAAAAAGGGTGACCATTATAAACATACAAAAGGATGGCCAACCTACAATGTTGAGAATAGAGAAATATTTGTTTGATTTGATTAGAAATAGAAAGAGAGGGGGTATTTATCCAACCATTATTGGGTAGATTAGTGATTATTAGATAGAGTATGAGGAAGATCCAAAACAATTATCAAATCAAATATCAAATATGCTAGACATGTGGTGTGAGGGATGAAAAGAAAGGTACAAATGTTATAGACTTAGATGAATATGAGAACCCCCCAAAACGTAATTATAAAGCTGGAAGCAACTATCAAGTTATTATACCAATGCTTAAGAATAATTAGGAAAATAAAAAATAAGAGTGATCAAGCTAAGAATAATGTGTAGGCATGTCTGGTGTAAGTTTAATAGTTATATGCCAAAGTGATAATTATTTCAAAAGTTCACATATATAAAATCCTCCATAATACACTTATAATTCATCAAAATGATATTGATTTATGCAATAATTACACTACAGAGGCCAAAAAAGAATTTAAAGAGTTTTCAAGGAATTTTTAAAGTAAACATTTTGTGCTATGTTTGTATGTGAGAATGATTTCATCTTTATTTGAAAAATAAGTAATGGCATATCTTGGAATCAAAAATGATACTCTAGTTGTGTCAAGTGAATTTATTAGAATGTTGGACACTTTTAAGGATGATTTCAAGAAATATGTTAGAACTAAAAATAAAGAATAAATCAATAGATATTGGATTTGTAGTTGAGGTCATAAGTAAATATTATTAGGATAGTGTGTTCAAGGAGTGTTTTGGTGATGTCATTTGTGATGGTACAAATTTTTTGATTGATGCAAAGTAATAGTTAAAGATGGGGCCCATAATCAATATCAATCAAGTGAATAAGTATTATGCACCCTGCATGATGGACTTGAAAGGGAAATAATTGAAATAATTGTTATGACTATATATAATTTGATTTGAAGGATCTTAAGGTCAGTTGTGAGTAATTTGTATATTTAGAGACCATAGTGAACTTAATAAGCCCACATGGAGTTGGTGAAGTTTTAAATATGAGTTGTCTCATATTTAGTCTATTATTAGAATGAGTATATTAACATTAGACTAGTTTTCATTTAGTTGTCTCTTTCCATGCTAATTTATATTATTTTAGTTACAACCAATAACTTTTAGTAAAATACTATATATTAAACTCATTTTTGTTTATAAAACCAAAGATAATTTTAGCATAAATTGTTTATATGGTTTTCTGTAACTTATGAAATTACTATATGAAAGGTGTTTATCTAAGTTCTCATTTATTTATCTCAAATTATAAGTCACATAGTTTTATTTCTAATTTGAATCACTATGATATAATTTAAGTGCTATGTATATTATATTGAACTCAAGGTTATTCTAATTGACTTTCTTGTCGAATGTGACCATTAACAAATTTATGTGGTTGAATGAGCTTAAATATTTTTCAAAATCTAATTATATTGTAAAAATTATATGTGAAGTGTGGAATCATCCTGATTTTAATTTCATTTTAATTTGGCATTATAATTGTAAATTCATTAGTAGATTTTATTTTTCTTTCCATAAATATGGTTTTATGTGATTACAGTGAAAATGAGCTAAATTATGTCTAACCTTATTTTTCCTCTACACATCCATCCATTTGTAGTTATTTTATGAGATTCAATCATTATTTTAGTTGAATTGTGGTCAGTCTTGTGTGAAAAGTTCAATTGTGATGAAAATAATTTTATTTGAGGATGTTTTGAGAACATTTTTATTCCATGTGCTCCCAATATATTCCACCAATAGAATCATTTTGTGAACCAAAAATTAAACTTTATGTCTTGGATTAAATATAAAACATACCTAAAATGGGTCATGGTGGGGGTGTTCTATAACAATCATCTATTGGAGCCTGTGTATAAACTTACATGAAAAAAACCTTATTTAATTTTATGGTTGATGAGAGTTTGATTTTTTTTAATTATTTCAAATAAATATTTTGTTTTTTTATAAATTAATTTTTATTATATTACTTATTGGTATACAAATTTAATATGTATTCAATTTTTTTAGTATTAGGTGTTCTTAAAATTATTTAATTTTATTATTATTATTATTATTTTAAATAAAAAGGGGTAAAAACTTTATTAAAAATCGAAAAGAAAATTTACAACGGGCCAAAGCCCTAGCAACCCACAAAAAACTAAGAAAAAGGCACTAGGCACCGACACTATCCAACAACATCACCATCCTCCCTGAGAAGTTTATCAAAGTCCCTACTCACCTCCTCTGGCAACAGTGCCCTATCATCCACCATGCGTCCACCAATATTCGTTGAAGCCCACTTGGCCAAACAGTCAGCCACGCCATTCCACTCCCTCAGAATGTGAGAAAAAGAAATGAAATCCATAAGCATACTAATTTGAAGAATCTTCTGCACCACCAAAGATAGTTGCCAGCTAACATCATCGATTTTCCTCTCCTGGATCAAATTTATCAAAATTTGTGAGTCCGCTTCGCACTCCACCTTGCGCCAGCCAAGCTCATACGCCCTCCTTAGAGTATGCAGAATAGAAACTCCCTCCATCATATTCACCATCTGGTCTCCCATGTGGGCAGATAAAATAAAAACCATAGCACCCGAGTGATCCCTACCGATCCCTCCAATCCCTGCCGGGCCTGGACATCCTCTGGCTGAACCATCCGTGTTGAGTTTCAAATAACCTTCAGGGGGAGGGGATCACTTCCTAGTCCTCTAGATTTTTTCCTTCCTCCCATGACCATGCCTAACAATAACATCAGTTCGAGAAATAGACAGAATGCCAAGCCTTTTCACCACATCATCATCTCCCTGCGCCAGAGGAAGAGTGATCTCGCTCTTAGCTTCCACAATTTCTTGAATCATACCAATAGTCCTTATCCACACTTGGTGGATCACCAACCTTTCCCCAGAGAAAATCTTGTGGTTTCGCTCCAACCAAACCTGCCACATCAAAAAAGTGGGACCAACATACCACGCCTCCTTAAGAAAAGGTGTAACTTGAGGCGGCCTGCCCAATCTATCCCAGAACTCGACTAAGGTAGAGACATGCAGGCATTGGCATCTCCAGGCATCCCACCAGGAATGCCACAGTCGAAGAGTGAAGGGGCAACTGAAAAATAGGTGAGAAGAGTCCTCCTCTGCTCCCTGACACAGGACGCACCTAGAAGGGCCAACAAATCCCCGTCTTCTTAAATTTTCCCATGTCAAGCAATGGTTCCAAGTCAAGGTCCAAATAAAAAACTTACACTTCGGCCAAGAAATGTTGTTCCATACTTTTTTCCACCATGACACTTCCTCTCCATTGCCCCATCTCTGCGCAATCATTTCCTGGTATCTGACAACAACTGTGTATTTCCCTTTGGGGTGAGGCGACCAAGCCAGCAAATCTTTTCCCCTAAGAGCACAACATAACCAACCAGCCAAGATCTCCTAAAGCTCAATGCACTCCTCTCTCATATCCATAATCAACCAATCTTCCTTCTCCTTCTAACTCGTCACTGTCAAATGACCTTGAACCAGGAGGGATTTGTAGTCGCTCATCGTGACCCACCCAGCCTCAATAAAGCACCGAGCCAGGCCCTCAAGATGTGGGTACTAAACCATCAGGGGGGAAAAACTATCCCATGAATCATACCAAAATTGAGCTTCATTTCCTCCTTTACAAATCTAGAACAGGCCTCTCTTAATCAGCATAGCACCTTTCTTGAGAGTACTCCCGATAACCGATCCACTACCCATCAAGCTGAATCTGGGGATATCACTCGCCAGAATCCTAGCACAATACTTAAAAGTCACAATTCTTTCCCATATGCTATCCTGTTCAACACACCACCTCCAATATAACTTGGTAGCCAAGGCCGTACCAGCCAAAAAAGATTGTCTCAACCCCAAACCACCCAGCCTCTTAGGACTGCAAACAACCTCCCAGCTAATCAAGCTCCATTTCATCGAGGATAAGTTTCCAGACCATAAGAACTATTTTTCCAAGGATTCAAGATCCTGAACAAAGCCCACCGGTGCCACCTGGAGCATACACCTATAGATGGGTAGCGCTTGCACCACCGACTAAATCAACTGGACATGCCCCGCAAAGGACAGCCATCGGTTGGTCTAATGGTTCACTTTGGTCCTAAAGTTGTCAAGGATTCCATGCCATGAGTCCTTAGATTGTCACCCCACAGATATTAGAATGCCCAGATAAAGAACCAGAAGTCTACCAATTTGAAAACGAAGAGTGTCAGCCACCCTTCTCTGAATAGGGGCGGAGTGTTGAAAAAATAAGTCAAAGATTTATCTTCATTAATCACCTGCCCCGTGGTAGCCAAGTAGGCATCCAGACTACTCTGAATGTTGGCTACCTCCCTCATGTTAGCCAATCCCATCAAATCCACATCATCCACAAATTGGAGGTGAGAAAGAGCCGAAAGGTTGCCACCCCACCTCCATCCCTGAATAACCCCTTCTCCAATCTTACTTCTAATCAGCCTTCCAAGACCTTTTGCCAGAAGAAGGAACATATATGGAGATAATGGATCCCCTTGCCATAGCCCCCGTAAAGTGCCAAAGAGCTGTGAATGCTCTCTGTTCACCAAAATGGAGAAAGTGATCAAATTCACACAACTCATGACCCATCTGATCCACTCCTCTCCAAAGCCAAAGGCAGCCAAAACCTTCTGTAGAAAGGACCACCGGACCCTATCATATGCCTTGGACATATCCAGCTTCATAAACATCACCTTCTCCTTGGAGTGGGACATGGAATGAATAGCCTTAGTAGCTACCACAATTCTATCAAGAATCTGATGCCCCTCCACAAATCTGCTTTGCTCTTCTGAGATCAGTGCCCGTAGCCACTTTTTCAACCTTTTAGCTATTAACTTAGAAATAATCTTATATACAACATTACAGAGAGAGATCGGCCTGAATTGACCAAGATTATCAGCACCTTCCCTCTTAGGAATGAGTGCCAGAAAGGTCGAGTTCAAGGCACGAAGCATTTGTTTACTTATTTGTGACTCTTGAGCCACAGCCAAAAGATCAAATTTGATGATTTCCCAGAACTCCTAATAAAATTCAATCAAAAAACCATCTAGGCCTGGAGCCTTACCATTTTTCATCATGAAGAATACCTTTTTGAGCTCTTCTAGGTTGATAGGGCGCATCAACTGATCCATCATCTCCCCAGAAACCAAGCTGGGAATACAAGATAAAATTTGCTCTTCAGCAACAATACTCCTCGGACCATCTTCGTGGAACATAGAAGTAAAATACTGGATAGCTTCATCACACATGGCTCTCGTGGATGAAAGAGTCACCTCATTGCCTGAAACCAAAGTTAATATCCTATTGCTATGCTGTCTGGATTTGACCGAGTTGAAAAAGAAGGCCATGTTTCTATCTCCCTCCTATAGCCACTCAATATAGGCCTTCTATTTCCAAAAGACCTCTTCCCTCAACTCCCATTCTTCCACCCTCTTAACATCCCTTGCTTCATCATTTCGTAAGGATTCTGACAACCCCTCCTCCTGAATTAATTTGGTAATCAAGTTTAACTCTTCCTGCGCTTCTTTCTTCTCCTAAAAAATATTTTTGAAGCTCAATACATTCCACTTTTTAAGCTGATATTTCACATACTAGAGGAGCTTAGCAAAAGTGTACATTGTTGTCCCAGTCACTGGTCTCCCCATCCTCCACTAATTAGCCAACCGATCGTATAAAGACTGATCCCTGAGCCACATTAGTTGAAACTTGAAATTCAGTTTCCTCTGCCAATAGTAAGAGGAAATGTGAAGTTTAATCGGCCAATGGTCAGAGCATCTCCAATCTAGGATTTCAAAATTCGAAGACCATGAGACGCCCATCCAATAGCAAGAAGTCAAGAATCTGTCAATACGCTCTGCAATAAATTGGTCCCCCACCCTCCTATTATTCTAGGTGTACCACCCATTGCAAGGCTTGATATCCACCAAGTTGTGCTCCAAAACCTTGTCTCAAAGCAAATAAGTTGATAGTTCCAATCTTGTATTGCCTCCCATTTTTTTAGAAAGGTCCATTATAGCATTGAAATCACTTGCCATGATCCATGTCAAAAAAGGAAAGCTCCTTCTGACTAAATGGATATTGTTCCAAACCTGTTGCTTACCTTGAAAGTTAGTGGGCATGTAGACATTGGTCAGGAGAATGTACTCTCATGATTCACTACATAGAGTAACCAAAGAAAGAGAGGACCTGAAGGCTGTCCATGACACCAGCTAGACCTTGCATGGATTCTAAAGACAAGCCATACCTCCCACCGTACCATGTGCCCCAACGCATTGACAAGATCCCTGTTTCCAAATCCAGGGGGCCAGGCTCATCATGAAATCCACTGACACCTTAGTTTCTTGCAAAAATAGAACATCTGGACACTGAACCTTAATCAATTCCCGAACAGCTTTTTGTCTAGGGCCATTGTTCAAGCCCCTCACATTCCAAGAAATAACAATCATTTTTAAGGAGGCAAGAAATGGGAATCTAAGGTCTTGACAGCACTTGACTTAACCAGATTTTCCCCAATCATCTTTATCCTTTCCGTATCTTTTCTTCTTCCCAATTTACTATTTTTTTTCTGAAGCTGGTTTTTCCCTTCCTTCTGCAAAATTCCTAAGTGAGAAGCAACCTTACCTTTCTTCTCCAACTCAGGCACCTCCACTTGTATCTGAGGAGTCAAGGCTTCAAGTTCTATATCCATACCTGTATTTGATTCAATAATCTACTGCTCTCCATCTTGTTCTTCCAAAATCATAGGAAGGGCCACCTCCTCAGGGGGCATTTCCTTATCCATGGTCATGTCATCAACAGCTCCAGAACTGCCCCCTACTTGTCCCCCATTAAACAAATCCATACTTTCCTCATGCTATCCCGAATCCCCCAAAACCTCAAATCTATTAATTGAATCCTACTCCGTACGATCCATAAAGGATCTCTTTAAACCTCTATTTCATCCTCTCGATTTGACCTGAACAAAGCCTTCAAAATCCTTACCAGCACCAAGTCCAATCTCCTTTCCCTTGTCCACACTAGTAGTGTGACTCGGTGGAGCTTGGGACAAAGCCTGCTAGTCCTTCCCTTTTGCGTTTGGGCATCGCCTAACCAGGTGTCCATACTCGTGACATAAGCAGCATCTAAGCGAGAGCATCTCATAGTCCAGCTATTGAACCCATGAGTATGAACTCGCACTAAGCTCAAGAGCATCTGGCAATGTCCTACTTAAATCAATTTCAACACAGATTCAATTGAAGGTCATGATTTTCCTACCTAGAGTTTGTGTGGAAGAGCCCACAGGTTTTCCCAACATTGAAGCAACCATTTGGAGAACATTCTCCTGGCAATATTCAATCGGCATTATGGGCAGCCGCACCCATACAGGAACCTTATTTGGCAATTCCTCAGTGGGATTGAACCCAGCATGCCAAGGCTTAACAAAGAGCCCCACCTGATTATAGAAGTATGGACCTCCCTCAAATACCCTGTTCCTGTCAGCCAAACACACAAAAGTGACCATGAAGAAATTATTGGCCAACAGTGTTACCTCCATCTCTCCCTCTAGTTCCCACAAATCTCTGGCCCAATTCTCCAAGAATGGAAGGGAAACTCGTAGCCCCAAGAATTTATAGTAAAGTGAGTGATTGGAGAACTACTCCACATCCTCAGCAATCAATTCAAATGGGATAACAAGCTTTGGTCTTTCCTGGGTGCATTCCAAATAGCCATTAACCTTGGAAATTTTCATTCCTCCCATTGTGTTGGTGGAAAAAATTTTAGGAATCTGACTAATTTTCAAATTGGTCTCTTCTCTCTAACTCTCCCCCTAGCGTCCCTTCCCTGTAGCCTCCTTGTAACTCATGGCTAACCTGGGCTGGGTCGGCCCCTGCATAGCCATGTTCTGCCACTTATACACCTTCGTTACTGAATGAAAAAACCCTCTACTATTGCATCTACTCCCCTCAATCACCCTTTGAATCCTATGCAGTCCTCTTCTGAATAAAAATAAGCTAGGGCACGATGCCCTAGCTTGGCAAACAGGCTCCGAAATTGCCCATGCGCGCAACCCCCATAACACTCAGCACCTCATTTATTATTATTATTATTATTATTATTATTATTATTATTATTATTATTATTATTGTATATAAATTAAATATATTAAAATTTATATATCATATTTATGTATTTTAATATATCTACAAGATTTTTGTAAAAATACATAAATCATGACACAACTCCATCAACATAAAATATTTTAAATTCCTAATGCAAGAAAATTTGATGCAAAATCAAATATGAAATATTTATGCCCAAAATTATTTTAAAAAAATCATGCACACACATCAGTATTGAAAATATTGATGCAAAAAAGACTAATGCAAAGAGGGTCATCTAAAAAAATATCCAAAACCATCAATAAAATTTATATTACTAATTTTGTATTTACATAAACATGTTTAACACAAATTGTGTCAAGATGTTTTTGCAATTTCGAGTGTTAATTTTTCTTAATTTTAGCACAACCAATGATACGAAAATATGATGATCTACTAGTGCATAAAGGTAAGTGTCTTACTCAAATTATAAAGATAAAAATAAAATAAATGATAATAAGAATAGGCTATAAGATAAATGAAATGTAAAATACAAAATTCTTAAGCCCACCATGCATTAAAAATGGGGATAGGGTTATGGATGTTTACCTTAAGTTAACTTTTTGGCTCATTAATCTCTTGCTTGACTTTAATCATTTTATGAGAGATGGTTTTAAGAAAATTAAATTTGGATATAATAAACACTAAGTATACCATCGTTAGGGACTCCAAATATTTTATACACATGTTCAACTCATATTTTTTAATCTTTAAGGTCTTTATCATAACTTGTCTTCTTCAGTGTAGCTCCTATTTTTGAATCTTTAATACCTTTATTGTAACTTGTCTTCCATTAATTAATATCCTTAATTCTAATTCATCCTTATATTCACTACAGATAATTTTAAAGTACAAATAAATTAAATATAAATTATTTTCATCTGATAAATTACTAAAAGACACCTATAAATAAGGGTATGGATCCTTAAAACCAAATCTTAATTTTAATGACCACTATCATGGTGGTAAAAAAAACTACTAGAATACATAAACATAATAATTATTAATAAAAATAATAATATATAATGACAATTATAATAACACATTAGTTGGTTGGAATTCACATCCAATACTCCATGTTGGAGGGAAAACCTAGATCATATAAAAAAGGAATATTGGAAAAGCATGGAAACCTAGAGTTACCAAAAAAAACATAAAAATACAAACTACATTTCTACAAGAATAGGCCATAGTCTCAGAAGGAGGAGGTGAATCACCCTTGGGAAGCTAGGTGCTCCAAGTGGAAGGTTTAGCTAAAGGAGGATCAAGCACCACCCAATCATTATGAGTGGTATCTATGGGGAAATACATAGTGACACCCTAACCAAAGGGCACCTAAACATAAGTTCCCATTGGGACACATAAATAGGGGAGGTCCATAGTGATGGGCCATTGATATAATTCTCATGAGGTAATGATAGAATACAACCCATTTTTAAGGAGGAGGAGTGCAAAAGTGGTTGTAGTTGTGAAAGTGATTTTTTTTATGTTCAGCATTGGAGGAGGAGAACCATGAGGTGGGTGGTCTAAGGGCATGTAAATTATAGTGCATGGATCAAAACCCTAGTAGTTTTGAAACTCTTATAAGTTCAAAAATTTAAGTTCCACCTTCTCATCTCGAGCTTAAATTTATATATGAGTTGAAGAGATAACAATAACCTTGGCATTAATAGAGAATTGAGAATACAATTCTTCATTGTTAAACATAAATGCATTTATATACTTCCATAGCTCAAATAAAATTATAAATCTGAATAAGTTCTAAAGAAAAGTAATATATGTTGGCCATTTAGAATTATCCCCAAATAAAGCCTTATGCTAGGAGAATGAGTTTAGGTGGAAAGGTTGGAAAGGGCTATGAATCCAATGCCAAGCAGATTGAACTTTTCAACAAGTCCAAAAAAGATGTCTAAATAATTATTCTCTTGAACACATTGGATACTTGGGTTGAACAATCCTAATGTATAAAACATGATCCCAAAGAGGTATATGCCTTCTCACTTTTTAGTGGAGACCACAGAGATAAAACTTGGGAAAAACTCATATTTTCAGGGTTTCACTATTATGCCATGCTTCTAAAAATCATGCCATTCATGATGCTCAGAACTAATTAAAATTGTTGAAAACTATTGAAAATTTCATAAAATGTCATATAATTCTAATTTTCAATCATTTGATGCCTTACAATAGCCAATAGAGGATGTCAACAGTAAGCATGAGTCAAGTTACACCATGCAAAATTGGATTCAACATTTTTTGACATCAAAAGGTCATACAACAGACCATATAAATGGTATTTTAACCATATACAACAACAAATGGGGGTTCACATTAATCCTGATCATACAAAATGAATTTAAAATAATTTAAGGTCATACTACTATTTTTATGGACCATACTACTGCATCAAAAGGCTTCAAATTGATCATGGGACATACTATTCAGGGTTTGAGAAAATCTTTCACTATAAAAATGAATATTATGATTTTTTTGGCCATACAAGTCTGATTTTTGTTGATTTTAGCACATATGATAGCAAAAAATCCACATAACTTCATGAAACATACTAAAATTCCCAGTTTAGACCAATGGGGTGTAAAATTATTGGAAATAATGTTTTAAGTTGTACAAATTGAATGTTGGTTATTTTAAAATAAAAATAAGAATTTCAAAGAACAAAAATAGACCTTCATACCTCTGTTATCATTGATTTCTTTCTCACTCCTTCACATTTTTAATCCTCAAGCTTTCTCTAATGGCGTGCTTATTATTTTCCCCATATTTACTTATTGTGGATTATTCCTTAATGTGGGGTTTTCCTATATTTATGGATCTAGTTTCCTTAGGTGTAATGTTTTTCATTTTTTCATTAAGATTATAAGGTTTCTTTATAGGATAATCCTTTATAATATGGCCTTATTTTATATAATAAAAGCATGTCTTTGTCTTGTTGACAAAACTAATAGGTACATAACCTCAAACCTTTGTCCAAAAAGTTTTATAGTTTGTAGGAGAGATTGAGTGAGGTCATGAAAATATAGTGAAACAAGAAAAAAATGTATATTTTTTTGGATCAAATAATGCACATGTCTCCAAATTAGGATGTAGAAATATACAAGGTACAATCATTCATTCAATAATTTGCTGCCCAAGATATGTATATAAGCTAATGGCTTGAACATTGGACCCATCACATGGGCATGCCAGGAATATAGTGTCATCCTTTTCCATGTTTAGGTCAAAAAATAAATGTTTCCATCAATATCTATCATTCCATCTTAAAATATGTCTTTCTTGATAACGTTAGATGTGCATCACATCATAGAGTGGACAGATTGATGAATAAACTTGTCACTATTTTACTTATTTATTAATTATGGAGTTAGATGAGTAAGGACAACATAATATATATAATTTATAATTTAGATAAATGGGAGAGCGACTCTTCATTAAAATCATAGTCCATGCTTGATGATGATATATATTGATAGAAATGATGCTTAGTACATGCAATAATTGTTGAGATTTGATGCACACACTTGCATATCAATGGAAAATTTGGTTAAGATTAAATTTCATTTCTACCATCATAATAAGGTTATTAATTTTTGAAATGATAGAATTAAAAGCATCCATTATTACATTAGAATTGAATATGTATATAAAAAACATTGCATGCACATAGTATTCTCAAAATAATTTGTCTTAAATTACATTATTAAAATATTACGAAATATTAATAAATTTAACACTTTAAAAAATTAATAAACATTGGATGAATCTATAAAATTTAGAAGACACACTTCAAATTATTTTAAATAAATTTAAAATGTTAATCGTATTTGATTATTTCCATTGACAATTTCATCCACAATCTCATATGGCATGTTGGGATGAACAATAATACAATGGATTATTGGTACATGCAAGCATTGTTGATATTTGACACACACACTTACATGTCAATGGAAAATTTAGTTAAGGGGAAATTTCACTATTTCTATCATACTAAGGTTATTAGGTTTTGAAATGATAGAATTAAATACATCAATTATTATGTTAAAATTGAATATATATATATATATATATATATATATATATATATATATATATATATATATATATATATATATATACATACACACACACATATATATACATATATATATACATATATATATACATATA